>QFET01007130.1:0-15611 GCA_003316355.1 Tuber calosporum | reverse complement strand
AACCTAGGGTGGCCGTTTATGCTCTCCTTGATTTCATGCAAGTTTTTGCACTTTTGCCGGTCTTCTTCGACCGGCTGGATTTTATGGCAATTGATATTCACTCCCCTTCAGGCCTGTTTAACTCAGCCCATCGGGTCTTCCCCGTTTACAATGCCTACTCCACCACCGGGCGCTCCTCCCACACCCGTACAATTAGCCCATCTTGTATTTTTCGGGAACACGCTTTCCCCACCCTCTTGGTTGGAGATTTGAACCTCCATCACCCTCTTTCAGACCCTCTAAGGGTCCTTTCTAATACTGAATTTAGCCTTTCTTCCCCATACTTTGACCTAGCCTCTGAGAGAGGCTACTCACTTTTAAATACACCAGGAGTATTCACTAGGTTCCCCTTCGACGGCACATCCAGACCTGGAGTCTTAGACCTGGCTTTCGCAAATCCCTCCCTTGCCCCCTTTGTTAGCTCATGCAGTATCTCCCTCCCACTCACCGGCTCTGACCATCTCCCAATTACAATAGCCCTATCCACGCCATTCCTACGACAGCCTGACCCCACCCCTAACTGGACCAAAACGGATTGGCTCACACTCTCCCCTCTCATCAAGGATCTATTGGTCCCACCTCCTCCCCAGCTCCCAACATCAGCCTCACTTAGTGCTTGGTTCCACCGCCATCTGCGCACCATCACCTCCCTCCTTGCCCAGCACACTCCAAACAAACGTCCTTGCTTCCGGTCAAAGCCTTGGTGGATAGCTGAACTATCACAGCTGCGCCAAGCCTTCAACAGAGAGGCAAGAATATCTCGCATGTCCCCCTCCACCACCCTCTCCGACAGTGCTCGTGCCTCCCGCCTCGCGTATTTCAAGGCCATAAAAAGGGCCAAGGCATCACACTGGAACTCCTTCCTCGCCTCCTTGGACTCCAAATCGGTTTGGGCTGCCCGGAGGATCGCTAGCGGGCGCCCCCCTGATCGGTTGACCTCCTTTCCCAACGCTACGACACCCGTCGAAGTCAACACCTCTCTCTTGCATCACTTTTTTCCTCCTAAAGACCCCAAATGCTCGCCATCCATCCTACGACCATTCGTGGACTTCGTGCCACTTCAGAAACAGGAAGTCTCCCTCGCCCTCCCAAAGTCCTCCAACACCTCAGCCCCTGGGCCCGACCTGATCCCCTTTGGCATATGGAAAAGGATCAACAACATCAACCCCACCCTCCTCACCTCCCTCCTAGGTCCCCTGCTGACTTATGGCTTCCACCCCTCCTCCCTCCAAAGAGCCAATGGCATTGTCCTCTCCAAGCCTGGCAAATCTGATTACAACTCCCCTTCTTCCTTCTGAGTCATTGTCCTCCTGGAAACTATTTCCAAGATTCTGGAAAGGATAATGGCAACCCGCCTTTCGCTAATGGCCCGGACCGTTGGCCTCATCCACCCAAACCAATGTGGCTCGCTCCCCGGCCTCAGCACCTTTGACGCTTGTGCTGCCCTCACTCATGAGGTCCGCCTGCTGCCACGTGCAGGCCTTAAAACCTCTACCCTCTTCCTTGATATCAAAGGCGGCTTTGATAATATTTCCTCTACCTGTTTATCCTCCCTACTTCGCGCCAAAGTCGCATCTCCTTATATGGTTTCTTGGGTTCGTTCCTTTTTGACTGACCGCAAATGCCGCTTGATTTTTCAAGGCTCCCCTAATATTTTCTTACCTGTTCAAGAGGGTGCCCCCCAGGGCTCTCCTATCTCTCCTTTGTTATTTTTAATTTACGTTTCTTCCCTGCACTTGTCTATCCTAAAGGGGATTATCTTTTCTTATGAGGATGATTTTACTGTCACTGTTGGGTCAGGGTCATACCGGAGGAACACACAGCTTCTTCAACATTACTACACCCATCTCTGCAGGAAGGCCACCCCACTTGGAGTCTTCTTCTCCATCCCCAAAACGGAACTCATCCACTGGCGAACTCCAAGGGATCGCTCTCCCCCCTCACTGGCCCCAGTTTCTCTCGATCGGAGTCTCTTTCACCCCACTTCCATAGTCCACTGGCTTGGATACTGGTTCTCACCCTCGATTGAAACCTCCACCCACTTCATCAAGAGACTAGCCCTCGCTCAGGGGGCCATTGGCCTCATCAGGCAACTCTCCCCTTCTGGCATTGGGATAGTACCCTACCTGAACAGCAGACTGGCCATGGCCCTGCTGCTACCGATCCTCACCTACGGAGCTGACCTCATCGTCCCCAACGCTGCGATGATGGGTAAGATGGAGGTCTTTTGGAGCAAGGTCCAACGATGGGTCACTAACTGCTTCTCATCGACTCCTGTATCTATCCTTCCCTGTGAGGCTTGCCTACCCCCTCTTAACTCGCTCCTCCCCCATCGGCGGAGGATGGCCGCACTAAGGTTGGCCTGTTCCCCTCCCGAGATCAACCCAGCCGCAGCCCGGCTGCCCCCATCATTTCAATCCTACTCCAATTTTAGGGCAGGGGACTCCTCCCGCCACCTTCTTTGTGGCCTTAGGGCCAACAACATCCCCCTCCGCCGGAACCAACCAAGGCCCATACCCGCTGTTCGCTCTCACCTCCCAATCGACTCAATGTGCTACCTCTTGGTCAAGGTGGCAGCGGACGGGCTCAAACTCCCTCAGATAAACTCACACCTTCTGCCAGGCACTGTCTTAGCCCCCCCTACTCCGATCCCAAGTGCTATCTCCTACAAATTGATGAAGGAGGAGTGCAGAAAGGACCTCCTCACTGATTGGACACTCATGTCCCCATCCCCTCCTTACTACCAGTACAAGCCGTCCCTACGCCCACATGCCTTCATGGGCCTCGACCGCTTAACAGCTGGGCGAATCCACCAAATGCGCGCTGGCAAAAGCTATCCTGCCGCGCAACCCTCTTGGAACGATGCCGATCGCTCTCCCACCTGCCCTTCCTGCAACTCAGAGGACGAAACCTTCGTGCATGCAATTCTCCACTGCCCCTCCAAGTCCCTAGAACGCCAGCTTTACCTTCCGAAGCTGTCTACGATGGACCATGGCTCTCCACTTTGGGCCGACCTGGACATGATCCTTGGTCTTGCCTCATACATCCGCGCCACTCGCACAAACTTCCCGCCCACCATTCCAGCAGTTTTTGCTACTGCAGCCTCCTCCTCCCCCGACTATGACTCAGACTGAGCGGTTTGACTTTCCTTTGATACTTATATCCTTCCTTTCGGTTATGATTTCTTTTGGGGTCATTTCATTCTATACTTTTTGAATTAGTCGCCATTGCTGGGCGCTGTGACGGTATGGTCATCACTAGGGGAGAACTTGTGCGGTTATAACTTTTGTTTTGCACGTTTGGAATTAACGTTACGGTTATGCCATAGCTAGCGCTCCATGCAGGTTCCTGTACGTTAACAGCGAATATATGAGATAATCAAAAAAAAATCAAAAAAAAATCACATAGTTAGGGACCATCCTCTGTCTCCTCTACACACCCGGCGCTTGAAATCTCAACACCACGAGAAATCATCACCAACTCCACCATCCCGGTTCCTACCCCCTCTGGCTATGCCATGGGGTGGGGACTTGTTTACCTCCACCTCCCCTCATCAAACTCATTAGGGTCTACCCCTTTGAGTCCATCCTCTCCTTTCCATCCTAGTTGATAGTTTCCTCCCCTTTCCCCGTTCTTGTTTCGCCTCGCTTAGCTTGTTTGCTCTGCCTCGCTTAACATTTGCACGGTCGGCAACACCCTACCTTCATACAACTGGGAGACACACTTGCAGTACGAGGGAACTCCCAACAGGCCTACGGTTGCTTTGCAGTCCGATGGTCGATTCCTCCACTCTCTGTTCTTTGAGAACTGCCTAGATGGGTACGCACACAGTTATGTCCCTGATAATTGGGTCTACCCCTCCTCCTCCTCTCCTCCTCTCTCCTCTCCGCACGGTGGATCGGCTGGTACCCTACTGCTCCCCCCTCGTCGAAGCAGGCACCTCACTGCCTCAACCATGGCTGGCACCCTACTGCTTCTGTCCTTCTCAGCTGGTACCTTACTACCTCCCCTTTCTACGACTCTTGCCCACGGTCAAATCTGCCTTCGGTTACGCCTGGTCCTAGTATTGCACTGTCTCTTGGACAGGTGTTAATGCAGTCGGTTACCTGGGAATCCCAGCTCCATCATCAACCTGCCGGCGCCCTTATGGGTGCAATAGTAGTGGCTAATTTCCCCTTATCTGTTGTAGTTTTCGTCAAGGGTTTTCCTTATGCTTTCCTGCTTTCCTGCTTCTTACTTTCAACCTGTTATCTCCTTAGCCAGGTGGGGGTTTGTTTGCTTGTAGGCGTGATGTGCGGTTAGGCCCATACCAGAGGGTCCTGGGAGTACGGGTTTTGATCCCTGGGGCGCGGAGGATGTTAGTTTGGAATTAAGGTTTTCTTTTTGCCATAGCTAGCGCTCCATGCACGTTCTTGTACCTTAACAATGAATATATGAGATAATCAAAATCAAAAATCAAAAATCCCATAGTTAGGGACACACTCCGCGCCCCCTCTTTTCTGCCCGCTGGAAACTCTTACTCTTTTTAGTCAATCAAAACTTCGCTTTTTTGTGTGGCAACAGCCACGACACACCAAATCTTGCCCCTCGCTTAAGCTTCACTCTTTAGTGACACAGCCACGCTTCCTGTGTACCAGTGATGACCACAGCTTCCACTGGCCCCTCCAGGTCAGCCTTCCGTACCCAGCACTGCACAGCCTCCTACTCAGCCAACTCCTCCCGCGCCAGTACCCCTGGACCACTCCCTAACCACCTGATCGCAACCCAGAACCTCCAGGACGCTATAGTCACCCTGTTTAGCCTCTCCCATGAATATTTTCCTACTTTTGACAACTCCCTCCACCACAACCTTTCTGGTGGGGAGGCTACCATCATCTCGCTCCTATGCACCCCCCACTCCGGAAATAAATGAGGTAGTTAGCCGACTTGCCAGATTGAACTCGCGCGTGGATGCAATCTCCTCCGCTATCTCGGCCCCCGCCCCTCACTCTACTACAGCCACTCCCGCAATTGCAGCCATGGAGGCCACAGTCCGAGACATCTCCCTTCGCGTCATGGAAGGAGCCACAGCCGGGCAGGCCCCTCCTGCTCCCCCTGTCCTCCCTCTTCCCCCTCCGGGTCAACTTAGGTCTCTCCCCAATCCTGAACCCCAACTTACACCAGACGCAAATCAACGCCCAGACCCCGACCTCCCCTGCTATGACACTGTTGAAAAACAGTGGTATGGTAACCCAGCCCTATATGCCGTCCACCACCCTCGCTCCAGGGAAGCCCAACAGTACAGGGCTTGCAAATACCCTCCATAATCGAGTTTCACTCACCACCCTCACCCTCAACGACCCGACCTACCCACACCCAGTCCCATCCGGCCAACAAGTCCTATGCTGCTGTTGCAGGAAGACCATCCTCCCCACGAGGAACCAAAAGCAAAGGGAAGAAGCCCGTCACACTGGTACAAGTCGCAGCGTACAAAGACCACAGCAATCAGTCTCTACGACCTGCACCGTTTTCCACCATAGAGCGCTGATTCTTCGCCCCTCGGACCTCACCCGCACCTCATGCTGATGCCGATAAGATGGTAGCCACCACCCTCAACCTAATGGCTGCCGTCCTGAGGCCGGCCAACTGCCCTTTTCCCCTCTCCTACTCCGCACATGTCAATCCTACAGGATCTCTCAACCTCCTGGGCACTGACCCATACACACACTCCACTACTTATTCACCCAATATGAAGCCATGACTGACTGTCTTCACCAAGCTTTTCCACTAGGAAACAACCCTTACCGCCACTTCCTCCCCGTCCCAAACAGAGTCCAATTGGACACCCACAGCCTACCTATAGCCTACCTTCCAGAGGACCAAGCCGACCTCTTCACTGCCCTCTCTGAGTCAGTTCCCAATGCAAATGATATAGTCATCTACTCTGCACGCTGTCTCCAAACAGATCATGACATTAGAGCCACGACGCTCACTACGTCAATAGTAGTCCCCGTGGCCCCTGATGATGTCAACTGGCTTGGCTCCACAATGCGTCTCTTCTCCTGTCTGCGTGAAGTCGAAAAGGCCTACTCCTCTAGGAAGTTTATACAATGCCGGAAGTGGTGGCTTTATGGCTACCCCTCCCCCTTGTCCAAAGCCACCATCCCCACTTGCCTCCTATGTGCTCTTGCACATACACGAGCGACCCACCACTGCCCCAATCCCACCTGTCTCTAGGGCGGGAACACCAAGTTCATCACTGGGTGTTACCACGCCTCGGCCCTCATCTTCTCTAGTTGCGAAGGACCCAAGCCTGCCACAGACTGTTCCTGGCCACTGCGCCCCCTCCGTACCATTAATGATTACGCCCCCTCTGCTCCTGAGGGTGCACAAGCTCCTGATGATGTCATGGACCAGGATGCACCCACCCTACCGGACCCACCCAGGAGTCCCTCCCCTACCCCTGCCACTATGGATCTTACAACCACCAGACAGCCAGTCCCACCAACTGGCACTCCAGATGACTCTCGCCCCAAATCTGTTGCACCAGTCCCCACCTGGCTCTCCAGTTCTCCGCTCCCACATGGCCAATCGGGCTTCCCTTGCCAATGAGTCACGCCATGGTCCCCTCTTCCCTGACACTGTCGCCTGGCACCACCCTCTCTCTCGTTCAGCATAACTGCCTTGGGAGGTGGAATGTGTGTCTGTCCTTATTCAATAGCCTTAAGGCTATGCCCACCCCTTTACACTGGATCGCCCTCCTGGATCCTCCGGTCTTCAATGCGCGACCACCAACATTTACCTCCTATAAATCTTTTTCCCCACCTACTATTAACAGTGCCAAATTTAGGGTTGCCCTTTATGCTCTCTGTGACTTCCTGAAAGTTTTTCCACTACTACCAGTTTTCTTCAACCGGCTAAACTTTATGTCAATTGATAATCACTCTCCCTCAGGGCTGAGGAATTCAGCTCATCAGGTATTTCGTGTTTACCATGCATACTCTACCACCAGACGCTTATCCCACCTCCGTATGATGACTCTACCTTCCTTATTTAAGGAACACCCTTTCCCCACCCTCCAGGTTGAGGATCTGAACCTCCATCATCCTCTTTCGGGCCCTCTACACGTCCTTTCTGATACTGAATTTATCCTATCATCCCCTATTTTGACCTGGCCTAAGAGCTAGGCTATTCACTTTTAAACACACCAGGTGTATTTACTAGGTTCCCCTTCGATGGCACATCCAGACCCGGAGTCCTAGACCTTGCCTTCACTAATCCCTCCCTTGCCCACTTTGTTAGCTCATGTGGTATCACACTCACACTGAGTGGCTCTGACCATGTCCCAATCACAATCGCCCTCTCCACGACCTTCCTGTGCTAGCCTGACCCTAGCCCTAACCGGACCAAAATAGATTGGCACACTCTCTCCCCTCTAATCACGGATCTATCTGTCCCACCTCCTCCCTCGCTCCCAACCTCAACCTCACTTAGTGCTTGGTTCGACCGCAACCTGTGCACCCTCACTTCGCTCCAATCCCTACAGACACCAAACAAACGTCCTTGCTTCAGGTCAAAGCCATGGTGGACAGTAGATCTATCACAGCTCCGCAAAGCATTTAACAGAGAGGCAGGAATATCACGCATGTCCAGCTCCGCCACCCTATCTGACTACACTTGTGGCTCCCGCCTTGCATATTTCAACACTATAAAAAAGGCCTAGGCAGCACACTATAACTCATTCCTTGCCTCCTGGGACTCCAAGTCAGTGTGAGCTACGCGACGGATCGCTATCCGACGCCCCCCTGACCAGTTCCCCTCCTTTCCCAATGTCACAACACTCGTTGAAGTCAACCCCTCCCTTTTGCATCACTTTTTTCCCTCCCAAAGACCCCAACCCTCACCATCCATCCTGTGACCTTTCGTAGATATCCTGGCACTTCAGAATTAGGAAGTCTCCCTTGCCCTTCATAAGTCCTCCAATACCTCAGCCCTGGGCCTGACCTGATCCTCTATGGCATATGGAAGAGGATCAACAATATCAACCCCACTTTCCTCACCTCCCTCCTAGGTTACCTGCTGTCCTATAGTTTCCATCCCCCCTCCCTTAAAAAAACCAACGGCATTGTCCTCTCCAAGCCCGGCAATTCTTACTACAACTCCCCCTCCTCTTTTTCGAGTCATTCTCCTTTTACAAACTATCTACAAGATTCTGAACAGGATAATGGCAACCCGCCTATCGCTAATAGCCTGCACCATGGGCCTCATCCACCCTAACTAAGGCTGCTTGCTCGCTGAACTCAGCACCTTTAACGCACGCACTGCCCTCACACATGAAGTCCGCATACTACAGCGTGCAGGCCTTAAGACCTCTACCCTATTCCTGGACATCAAAGGAGGCATTGACAATATCTCCTCTAGTTGTTTATCTTAACTACTTCGCGCCAAAAGCATATATCCTTATATGGTTTCTTGGGTTCGGTCCTTTTTTACTGACCGCAAATGCCACCTGATTTTTCAGGGCACCCCTAATATTTACTTGCCTGTTCAAGTCGGTACCCCCCAAGGCTCCCCTATCTCTCCTTTGTTACTTATAATTTATGTATCTTCCCTGCACTTGTTTATTCCTAAAGGGATTATGTTTTCCTATGTTGATAATTTTACTGATACTGTTGGGTCTGGGTCATACCCGAAGAACACACAGCTTCTTCAACACTACTATACCCGCCTTTGCAGAAAGACCACCCCACTTGGAGTGTCCTTCTCCGTCCCCAAAACTGAACTTATCCTCTGGCAAACTCCTAGGGATTCCTCTCCCTCCTCACTGGCTCCTGTCTCTCTCAATGGGAGTCTTTTGCACCCTTCTTCCATAGTCTGATGGCTTGGATACTGGTTCTCACCCTAAATAGAAACCTCCACTCTCTTCCTCAAGAGGCTAGCCCTTCTGCAAGGGGCCTTCAGTCTCATATGGCAACTCTCTCTTCCTGGCATAGGCATAGTCCCTTACCTAAACCGCAGCCTGGCCATGGGTCTGCTCCTACCTATCCTCACTTATGGAGCTGACCTCCACATTCTCAACGCTGCAATGATGGGGAAAATGGAGGTCTTTTGGAGCAATGTCCAACGGTGGGTCACCAATTGCTTCTCATCAACTCCAGTATCTATCCTACCCTGTGAGGCTTGCCTCCCCCGTCTCAACTCACTCCTCTCCCATCGCCGCATGATGGCTGCGCTATGGCTTGCCTGCTGTCACGATTGCCTAGAAGAGCGCTAGGCAGGAAGGACAGAAAAGCAGAGTAAGCCTTGTGAGGCTTACGAGGATTTCGCACACATGACCACGTTAGGGTCATGTGGGTTTCGCGCATGACGCACACTTGTGAGTCAGGAGGTTATTAGTAGTGCAGATGACCTTCGCACTTAGAAGGTCATATGATGTATGAGTTTCACATGGCTGCGCACTTGCACAGCCATAAGGTTTAGGGTTGCGGGAAGAAGCCTATATAACGACCCATAGGGGGACAGGTAGATAGCTCTTCACGCAACCATCTTTGTTATTTCCTATCTATAACTTTATCAAATCAAACCTTCATTCCGCTCTCCCTCTAGCGACCTCTAGTTGAAGTTGACTGTCGGATTCTTCTGTCAAGTGCTCAGGAAAACTATTGGACTTGGAGTAGTCGCAATAGTAGTGAGCAAGTGTCTTGATAGACTGAATCATATATCGTTGCCGGTTGCGCAATATGGATAGTCAAACCTTAACACCTGCTCTCCTCCTGAGATCAACACTGCCGCATCCCTGTAGCCTCTGCCATTTCCATCTTTCTCCAACTTTAGGGCAAAGGACTCCTCCCGTCCCCTCCTTCGTGGCTTTAGGGCCAACTATATCCCCCTTTGCGGGAACCAACTAAAGCCATTCCCACCGTCCGTTCTAACCTCCCCATCGATGGGATGTGCTACCTCTTGATCAAGGAGGGACATGACGGTTTCAAACTCCCACAGATAAACTCCAACCTCATACCGGGCAATGTTTTTACCCCCCCTCTACCGATCCCAGGTGCCGTCTCCTACAAACTGATCAAGGAAGAGTGCAAAAAGTTCCTCCTTGCTGATTGGACACTCCTGTTCCAACTCCCCTCTTACTACCAGTACAAGCCATTCCTCCACCCACATGCCTGTATGGAACTCCACCGCTTTACAGCTGTGCGAAGTCGCCATATGCGAGCTGGCAAAAGCTATCTTACTTCACAACCCTCCTTGAGCGATGCCGATCGCTCTCCCACCTACACTTCATGCGACTCAGAGGATGAAACCTTTGAGCATGCAATTCTCCAAACCCCTTCCAAGTCTCAAGAATGAAGGCTTTACCTTCTGAAGCTGTCCTCGATGGGCCATGGCTCTCTACTTTGGGCCGACCTGGACCTGATCCTAGGTCTGGCCTCATACATCCACGCTACTCGCACGAACTTCCCACACACAATGTCCGTGGTTTTATCTACCGGTGCCTCCTCCTCCTCTGACTATTCCTTAGACTGAGTGGTTTTTCTTTCCTACTCTCTCTTTCCTTGCTGTTATGATGTCTTTTGATTTCATTTCATTCTATACATTTTGAATTAGTCGACATGGTTGGGCATGGTGGCGGAATGGTTATCATCAAGGGGAGAACTTGTACAGTTATTCCTTTAGTCTTGCACGTTTGGAATTAACGTTTCGTTCATGCCATAGCTAGCGGTTTATGAAGGTTCCTGTCCGTCAACTGCCAATATATGAGATAATTGAAAAAAAAAAGAGTCTAATAGTTAGGGAATCATCAAGAAATAGAGATGAGACCTTAGTAATATATTTGGGTATTAGTTTTTAAGAACTCTTTACCTTTTATCTTTTTCTTAAAATAGCTTTCCAGACAATTCTTCCTTTTCCACGATACAAGCGTGACCTAGGCAATTCAACAGTATCAAATTCGCTACCCATTAAACTTGTGGATCTTCTTACAATCAGCTGTTTCGGGCTAGTACTAGCCTCAGTCAGTCTACCAAAGCAACGGGTTCAGATTCGAACTTTCGTCCTGGCAAGGATATTCGTGTTGTCTCACCACCTTATTGAGGTGGTCCACCTCCGGCTTCCGAGCCTGGGTTATCATCTCCCACATTAGGTGCATCATCCGATGGAGGCAGTGGTGGTCCTTATCCACCATTGATGTTTCTTTCTCCACTATCTACTCCATTTCACTTCTCTAGAGAGGGAATTAAGTAGAATTATTCCCTTCCATCAGCTGTGGTCCGGTTTTTCCAAATCGATATTTTCCATTGGCTCTGGTTCCACAGTTGCTGTAACGGCTCCCTAGATGTATCAGGCACCAAATTGATGCGTCTCAGTAAGGTATAACGATAATTAACTCAGATCCCTAACTGTCAGGACTTCAAGTGAGTGATAGCTACCGGAGATCTCAATAGGTTGTCAAACAGCCGTCGATTACTATATCGCCAGCTTCGCTAAGTCCTAGACTTACTTACCGTGGTTTCGTGCGAACTGAAAAGAAGTAACTGCTCAACCAAGTCTATTGAAAACTCTGTCTCCCAAATCGTTTCCTGCCCTGATAGAGCAGTCTGAGTTATCTGATACAAGTGGTTCTTCAATAGGAAGTGGTTCAAAGCGTGATATATTTGAGGATGTGAAAGGTATTTTATGAGGGTTTGAATCTTCTTCGTTGGTAGGGTCTTGAGCGTAGTTTGGTTCTGGATCAAATTGCTCATAAAGACGGGAAAGAGCGTCAGCTAAATAGTTTCCCTTCCCAGGCCTATAACATAGCTTTGCCTCGTATTTCCCCAAGTGGGTTCACCACCTCAACTTCTTGCGTGAAGGGTTCTTAGCGGTCTTCAGGTATACCAGTGGTTGGTGGTCGGTTATGATCGTAAATTCATGCCCTGCAAGAATATGAGTAAAGGAGGTTAAGGTATCCATAATTGCAAGTGCCTCCTTATCGGTAGTTCGAGAATTCATTCGTGAGTGGGTAAATTTCCTGCTGTGCAATGCCGCAGGCCTCGCCGTTTCAGGTGTGTCTCCTTGTCCTACCTAAGCTCCTACCCCTGAGTCAGAGGCATCCGTAATGACCCATATCTTTTGTCCTGAGGTATGGTTGATTGGTCTCATGACCTGATTCTGTTTGTCGATTTCCTTCACATTCTCGATGCATTGAATATATGTAGGTGTGCAGACTAACTCCTCATTTCCAGTAAGATCCGTCAAGGGTGCTGTTATAGTAGCAATCTGTGGTAGGAATTGGCTAATGTAGTTTACCAATCCTAGGAACTCCTGAAGTTGTTTCTTATTCTTCGGTGTTTTCCACTCCTCAATCCTCCTGATCTTTTCAGGGGATGCTCTAAGCCCCTAGTCATCGATGATGTAGCCTAGTACTTGTAATTCTTTTGCAACGAAGTCGGACTTCTTTCTGCTCCCAAAGAACTCCGCTTTCTCCAACCTGTCACAAACCGCTTTGATGTGTTTCCAGTGGTCGGACTCTGTATCGGATGATATGAGTATATCGTCGATGTACACCCATACGAAATCTTCCAGGCAGTTGGCAAGTAAGACTGACATGATCCTTATAAATGTTCCTGCTGCATTCATGTCTCCTTGTAACATAACCTTACTGACGCAACCCCTAAAGGGGGTTTTGAAACTGTTATATTTAACATCGTCAGGGTGCACTCTGGTTAGAAAATAGGCGTCGCTTAGGTCAACTTTCTCCTGGATCGCGCCTTTGCTAGTGCATTTAGTAATCTCCTTTGGTTCCGAATAGGTTCGTCATCCTTCCGGGTATTGTCCTTTCTCGCTGTCAGGTCCGCTAGACACCTGATCCTGCCATCAGTCTTTCCTTTGACTGATACAAACATCGGTGCTGCTCCAGGCACTTCTGCTCGTTCAAGGACTCCTTCTCGTTGTTTCTGCTCCAGCCATGCTTTGAGTTGAATCTTGTACTTTTCTGGTACTGAGTATGTTGGCATCGTCAGCAGATTCTCTGGATCCTTTAATCTGATTCGATGGTTGATCTTCCTTAAAGGTGGTAACCTTTCCGGAATCGGATCTGGGAATACCTTCGGGTACTGTTCCATTGTCTCTTCTGTGCTTGTCACAGCTGCTTGAATTCTGGCACTTGTTGGAGTCCAATTGACCCATATCTTGTGGTCCGGAATGTGAATCCTCAGCTTTCCACATTCGACTGATGCTTTGTTTCGCGATAGGAATGGCATTCCAATCAAAGCATCGTACTTGGCTAAGTTTCCTACCATCATTTTATTACCTGTAGTCTTCATCTTCGCAATTGCTATACTGACATTACATACTTTCTGGGATTCGGATTGTGACCCTTTCATAGCTATATGAATGGTTGCAGGAGTTGCCATTTCGGTACATGGGATTCCATATGTCGTGACAAAGGTTGCGCTCAATAGGTCTGTTCCTATTGTTCCTGTATCAAATAGGACTCTCCCTTGTTTGCGATTAATCAGGATCGTTCCTTCCAATGCTGTGTGGATCTTATCTGCCTTGGGTAGCGTGTTCTGTGCTGATGCATTGGTCTCTACCTCTAGGGCATTGACATAAACTTCATCTTCGCTGCTGACTTCTTCAACTCGGTTCGATGATGTTTCCTTTTTTGGTGTCTTTCCTTTGCCTTTGTCGCTTTTGCTAGGACAATCCTTTGCCATATGTCCCTTACCTCCGCAGGTAAAGCATGCTCCTTTTTCTCTTGTAGTCTTTGTCTTTCTTGTTTCCTTTTTCTTCCACTGAGGTTTGCTCTCCTTCTTAGGGCTTTCTTCACTATATCGATCCTTCTGTTTCTCCTTCCCATATGCTCCAGTGTCATGGAGTATTGTGTCGACCTTCTCTGCATAGGCTATTGTGGTCTTGATAGTTTCATCAGATTCATACCAAGTTTCGACATCTTTCCTTAGTCGGCTGTGCATGCATTGGAAGAATTTCAGGATGAAGGCGTATTCAGATATTGTACCTTCTGGTAGGCATGATCGATACATCAATAGGTCAGTTGCCACTGTTGTGATGCGTTGAGTCTTGCCGTTCCTGACTTGCTCTATCTCGTGGAATCGTTGGTATAGGTCATCCTTTTGTCTGGATGTTTGGAATCTCTCTCTTAACCAATCAATGCGTTGATCTCTAGTTAAATCTTCGCCATAGTGTTCCGCTGCTTGGAAAGCTGCTTCCTGCGCTCTCCTTTCTGTGTATACTATCCAGTAATTTCCCGCGCCATCGGTCTTGGAGTTTACTCCATGTAGGCATAAGTACAATTGTGTTGACTGGTACCATCGATCGAACGCTTCTAGCTTAAGGTCTTCTCCTTCACCACTGAACCTCTTTGGTGTAGGAATCTTGATGCTAAGCTTCGCTGTGGTTGCTGATGTTGGCTCTCTAGGGACTGGCAGATTACTAGGTCCTGGATTAGACATGTCATCAGAATCACTAGAGCTATTGGAGCTCTCTTCGCTGTCTGAGCTGCTTGGATCGTCCTAAGGTGTTGTTACTTGCTTTCGCTTCAATCCCTTTGGCGTACCGGGGAACTCTCCTCGAGTTCTCGCTTTTTCTTTGACTAGTTCCTTCGCCGATTCCGCTAGTATTTGCTTTGCTTGGTCTCGTGATAACTGTCTCCCTGCTTCATCTACTTTGAAGCTGGACACTGTAGATAGTTCGCCTTTGGTGCTCTGACTGCCTTTCTTTTTGGTAATTTCCTGTCGCAGGATCAGCTTACCTGACCTCGTCTGAAGTCGTTCGTCACCTATTCTGGGCAACTGCTTGCAAGCCTGAGGTGTCCAAACCTCTGCCTGCTTCTAACTCTACTACTTGTTGAAGTTAAAAAAACGTAACGCCTCCCTAGGTGTATCAGGCACCAAAGGGAAGCGTCTCGGTAAGGTATAACGATAACTACCTCAGACCCAAACTGTCGGGACTTAAAGTGAGTGATAGCTACCGGAGATCTCAATAGGTTGTCATACAGCCACCAATTACTATATCGCCAGCTTCGCTAAGTCCTAGACTTACTTGATGTGGTTTCGTGCGAACTGAAAAGAAGTAACTGCTCAACCAAGTATATTGAAAACTCTGTCTGTCGAAGTCTACCCTGTCTAAGCTCCAGAGTGGCAGTCTTTAAATACATGATCTCGCTTTTCCAAAGCTTTCCATCTTCTTCCATTTGATTTCCAATCAACGGACATAACCAAGCTCCGCTTGTAAAGTCCGCTAATCAAACAAATGCCTCATGCACCTAAACGATAATGCAAACAAAATATGTATCATCCTGATACATGAAACAAAACATAAAACATATCGGGTATCAGCCTGACTCAGGAAACCCAACATAAAACAAACTAAGTGTCATGATTGGTGACTAAGCAAGGCAGGATTTCACATGACTCATAGTTATGAGTCACAAGGTTTTTATATTACGCACTATGACTCATTAGAAGTCATGGGGTTTCACACGATGCACACTTGTGCAATCATTATTATATTGTGATTAATTGATTATGCGCATGACTCACATTTGTGAGTCATATGATGTAATGATTTTCGCACATGACTCACAC
>QFET01007120.1:24165-39720 GCA_003316355.1 Tuber calosporum | reverse complement strand
ATCCACCTCCTCCCCATCCCCCTCCTCCTCCCTCCTCCTCTTCAGCCAGGCCAACCTCTCGACAACCATCTCGAGGGTAGCAATGACAACCTCATCCCTTTCACCAACAGCATGCAAATGCTGTTTGGAGTTAAGGTGATCCACCCACTGCAGCGAGTCCTTGAATGTGAGATCGCAAGCCTCGCAGTAGAACCCGGCCCCCTTTCCCCTCTTGCCTACGCCAGCGCCTGCCGGCACCAGGGTTGTTTTGTTCAGGTTCTCTTCGAGGTTTAGTCGCGAGGCCCGCGCCGAGGTGCTGCTGGCGTCAGGAGGCGTGGGTGGTCGGTGGAATTTCTTGCCCGCAAGTTTGGCCTCTTGGTGGAGTTTTGAGGCGGCGCGGTCGTGGGATTCGCGCTCTTGTGCTTTTGTGGACCATTCTTCGCGGTTCCAAGTCCGGCGGAAGTTCTGGTTAGGTTAGATTTGTAGAGAGGAAGGGAAGGGGAGGGTGAGGGTGAGGTACGGTGTCACCGCCGGTTTCAGTGCCGTAGGCATTTTTTTTGTCGTCTGGCATTGTGACGGTGGTGGGTGTGGATGTGGGAGCGGTGAAGAATGGATGAGTGGGTGGAAGTTTGAGGCTCAAAAAGTGGATTTTGATGTTGGGTGCTTTGACCCCCCAAGTTCCCTTCCGGGAGTCATGGTCAGTTGCCCGTTACAGCAAAAAAAGTTGTTATTTTCTCGACAAGGCATGACGATGCCATTTTCACTTCAATTGATTATTATATATCACCTCAGAGTGTCTGGTGCAGGTGCGGGCATACGATACCGAAATTTTAGTGGAATCAGACGTGTCTTCCCTCATTGATAGGCCAGTGAGAATTGCCATTTTTAAATCAAGGCCCTGTTTGGCATGCCACAAATACTACAGTATTTCCCACCATCAAGGCGTATTTTTCAACAATACAAGGAGATATATGCTTCCGACCCAGGAGTAGCCCTTCAGAATCTCCAATTCTTGTCTCTAGAGGAAAGTATTGTAAGCAGCAATGCAGCTAGTCCGGGTTTCTGACTTGTACCAATGCCATGTTTCTTTCCACAGTACGGTATGTATGATACTTGCACAAGTATGATATTTATGAATCGATCAACATAACCCCTGCATTGCCACCATAGGTTTTTTTTCCGCCCTTTACAAATAGCCATGCGCGAGTGCAAATACCCTGACTCCAGCACCAAAATCACAACAGTTCAAGCTCCTCTTGCTCGCTTTACACAGGATCAAATCCACAACCGGTTGACTGCGGCTACCGTACCGTAGAGGGGCTTGTACTTGTAGTACTGTACATGAGTGGCCGATTTCCTTGCTTAGCGACAGGTACGATACGATACGATACGATACGATACGTCTTGGGCGTAGTTAGCCTCGAGCACCTCGCAACACAATGATATCATAGACTACGAGGGGGATCCAAATCCGAGGACCAAGAAACGGTAAAAGTGTGCAAACGTTGAAAGACCGGACTTTGCAACTGGGCTCTCCATCCTTCGAGCTGTAACTTGTTCAAAACCCTCGCGCGCTGGAGTGCACCAGTAGGTCCGCAGTTGGGAACGATATACGACGATGAAAAGATGTAATAGATGAATAAATGGGGTCCGCGAGAGGGATATATACACGTGGTGAATGTCGATCGGAGGTTTTCCTGTCTTGTTCATTCGTGGGTATAATACTTTTCAGATTGGGGGGGGGGGTTGTGAAAGGTTTGTTATGTGTGTATGTATTGTATTGTATTTTGCGGGACTGCCGGCATGTTCGTGAAATGGTGCGGTGGGATCTGTTGATCGGGATGTTGCACATCTGAGATTCTGGGTGTTGGGGGTGGTTTTTTCTCGCTCGGAAGGGGCGTGATACGGTACATGAGGAGGTTGAGAAAAGTGGTCACCTTATATTTTTGTTACTCGTATATTATAAGATCCCATGTTGGATTGAATTGGATTGAGCACTATTTGGGGGGAACCAAAAGCAATTTACTCGGATATTTGCCAATATACCATTAATTACCTTCATCTTGCAATTCTCCAAGGGCTTGCTCTAGTCAAAAATTCCATAATCCATGCCTACCATCATCGCTGCATATGCAGAACACAGGCCCACCGAGCAGGGCTTTGATATGGGTCACCAGAGTTTGGGAAATGGACAAAGGACTATACTCATAGATGAATCTACTTTGAGGCTGGCGATGTGTTGATATATTATAAAACCTAAACCTTATTGTCTTGGAATATTACCTGGCATTTCATGAATTACCTATGAGGGTTGATTTCAAATACTCGGCACCTTACAACACACAAAACTTCACCCACAACTCCACCATACGGCGAGAATGCATAGTCCACGTGATTTAATCTAACAACCAAAGACTCCCATAGTAGGGACAACGTCCTATTGCGAGTGCAAATAAACGAGAGAACCCCCCCCCCTCCTATGGTACAAACAGACTAACATGTAAGCTAAACTAAGAGTTTTGGGTAGACTATACAAGACCGAACACTGATAGAATTTAGCAGTGGCGGAGATGATGTTACAAGGAATGAGAGAAGGTTCTAAGTTACAATATGAAGACCTCGTGATCATCGCCATCGCCACTGTTGTGACATCCAAAGGAGAGATGGGGGAGATGCATATGAACATGATAGGAAGAAAGATTCATAAAATGGGCGAGGTGACAAAACCCCACTGACTCCTCTTCCCCCCCACTAGACTTTGTTTTTCAAAAGCTAATTTGTCTTGATCATACTCCCTCCGCCTTCTGCTCACTGAACACTGCTATAGCCTAGCCAGATCCAGAAGCTTTCTTCTTCTGGTCGTCATCGTCTTTTGGCATGTCGTCGTGCTGGTGAGTGAGGTTGTGCCAGACACGTTTCAGGAAGCCTTCGTTCTTGTGATCTTCGTAGGGGGAGGGCCCGTCACTAGATGTTGATGTTTGGTCAATATAATTACGTGGGTGGTTGGAATTGGTGGTAGTAGTGGTAGAGTTATACTTTGTATCATTAAAACCCATTATCCTCCTAGCAGTCTTATCGTTAAATTCTTCGGCGAGCATTTCTAGAAGGGTTCTTTGGCGGGTTGTCAAAGTTCTGGGAAAAGTTTGTTAGTTCTGGCAGGAGAGGGGGTTGTAAGGGTTGAGGGCCTACTTTGGAAGGTTGAGTTTGAATTCAACCTTCAGATCTCCAACACGTCTAGGAGAATTGACCCCTCGCATACCTTTTCCGCCGATAGTCATCATGTCTCCGGTGTTTGTGCCCATGGGGACCTTAACACCCACTTCACCGTCTAGCGTCGAGATCTTGACCTGACCTCCCAAGAGGGCGGTAGTCAATGGTATCGTAGCAGTGTAGTAGATGTCCATTCCGTTCCTCCTAAAGTCCTTATGCGGTGTAACCTGAATATGAACGAACAAGTCCCCCCTCCGAGTCTTGGTAGACGAAGCGCCATTGATACTCGCCCGTGGGGCATCGCCCTCCCCATCCACCCTCATTTTCATGCCGCTGTCCACGCCGGCGGGTATGTCGACTGTGATTGTCTGGGCCTCCTTCATCACGCCGGATCCGCCGCAATTCTTGCATTCCGAGCCTCGAGGGATGACTACTCCCGTTCCGCGGCAGGTATCGCAGGTCGAGGCCATTTGGAAACCGCCCTGCATGAAGTGCACCCGGGTGCCAGTTCCGCCACAGCGGCCGCACTCTTGCTTCCGAGCACTGGATTTCATCCCTGTGCCTGTGCAGGTCTTGCACTGTAGGAGGGGGTAAATGCGGATGTCTTTTGATGCTCCCTTCGCAGCTTCCATAAATGAGATTGTTGCTTCGACCTGTTTTTTTCTCAGTCAATCATTCCATCACATGATGTCAGCAATGGAGGGAATATAGTTCTTCCATAACTCACTTCAATATTATCACCAAGCATTATCTCTTCCGTGAAACCCTTCTTCCGCCTACCACCACCACCACCACCACCACCACCAAATGCACCAAACAAGTCCTCAAACGAAAATTCTCCTGAGAAACCCCCACTAAATCCACTAAACCCTCCCTGACCGAACCCAGCTCCAGCGCCAGGATTGAATCCGGCGCTCGGGTCGAACGCCGCTTCGCCAAATTGGTCGAACTGTTCCTTCTTCGCCGGGTCCGAGAGGATCTCATATGCTGCTTGGATTTCTTGGAATTTTTCCCTCGCCGAGCTGTCCTTGTTCTGGTCTGGGTGCCATTTCTTCGCCATTGAGTAGTATGCCTTCTTGATCTCGGAGGTGGACGCAGTTTTACTGACCCCGAGGACAGAGTAAGGATCCTTTACTGCTGCTTGGGATCTTGGAGTGCTATGAAAGGGCTATAGGGAAGATAATATTAGTAAATTGCGACGGCATGCTATCGGCAACTGTGTAGGGAAATACTTACTCTTCTTTGCGAGTGATTGGAGCTTCTCGGGACCGGCAATGGCCTCGGGAATGTGGGAGTGTGGAAACATCTGAAATTTGAGACAGGATTTGAGGATACCCGCAGGACACGGACAGCTCTTGGTAATAGCGGAGGAATAAAGCTCATGATTATCGTTTGCCACTGACACTTGTAGGCGTAGTAATTGAGCGTCAGAATACAAAGGGTTCTGAAGTTTTACCGTTTGCTTGGTGGGGCGGGAGAGGTAGGTGAGTGGAACTTGAATTTCAAGAAAAGAAAAGAAAAAAAAAAATCACATGGATGACTCAGCGCAGAAAATCATTGATTATATCACGTGCTATTGATTGATTACATGGAAAGTTCTCGAGTCAAATTGGCTTTTGAGTTTGTTTTAGCTTGGTTGCAACGCCAACCAAGGACATCGGCCCCGCCACTGCTATTGCTCTCGAATCCATTCCCCTCGACTTGTATTCTGGCCAGCCTTTGCCTCCCTCCCTCCCCCTTCTCTTGGGCTTCAACCCCACCACCCACTACGGGCTTCTTATTTATACAACAAAAACAATTCGGTAAGACAATTAAATGTCTCAGTCAGACAGTCTCGGTTTGCCCCAGGTCGCGGCCTGTCTCCTGGTAGGATACTTCGTCTTCAGATGGTTCATCAAATCTTCGGACCCTAGCAGCGTTTCGCCAACTCGATCACCAGCTGTTGACCAACGAAGGCTACAAGAACAGTCCCTCCTCTTGACGGGAATGTTCCCTCAAGTGTCTATGGCAGCCGCACAAGCTGAGCTCATACGGAACGGTGGGAACATCGAGATCGCGACGGAGAAGATTCTAGCTGCTGGAGGACTTCCTGAGGTAATTGGTTTCTTCTCAAAGATGCCTGTTAGGGTAGAAGCTAACCTTGATGTTCTTATTAGCCTCCGGCACCGGTCGCTACCCCCTTAGATTCCTCTGCTGTCAGACCTGCGCTTGCAGCTGCTACACACCGTACAGCTACCCACAACACCTCGGGAGCTTCGTCTTCTCGGGTTGGGGGGTATCAGGATTTAATCACTAGGTACAACCTTCACGGCCGCCTTCACGAAGGAGATGCCTCTTTGTCGTCCGCCTTCTCTGGGAAGGGTAAATCTCCCCAAACTAGGTCGGACAGACAGCTAGCGCATCAGAACAAACGGGATGAAATGATCCTGGCAGCTCATCGTAGGATGCAGGAGATGGACCGAAAGCAAGCTGCCGCCAAGGGGCAAGCATAATCATAAAAAAACTTCAATTTCATCTTCTGCTAGAGTTGCCCGAGTGACCGCCGTTTTTTTTCCTTCTTTTCTTTTTCATTACTGCCATTTTTCCTTTTGGCTTGTTGCTAGGCGCGAGATTCTGTTATTTTGGCACTAGTTTTGGGGGTTTTCCTGTCAATATCTTTGCCCAGGCATGGTCATCTTGCTATTACCGGTAAACTGGCCTGATTGTAGTGCGTTCTGCGTTTAGGCTACTGGTATTTCGTTTCCCGTAAAAAATGCAACAATAATGAGTCACTTTCCATTGAAATTTAGCTATGATCCAGTCAGATTGCCTTTTCATAATATCTTAATAATAATATTATGATGAAATTTTGCCCAATTTGGAATCTTGGAAGACATACTCGAGTATGATACTTCCCAGCTTGTCCAACCGCCGGGTAACCAAACCTTAATTCGACCGCAATTCCCAGCTTCAGGATCTTGGATCTACTTGTTCCGTCATTTCCCATCGGTACCGTGCCAAGCAGCTTGTGATCTGTCCTGTGTTTTATCAATTTATTATCGTGGCGCCTGCTATCATACATAAGGTCGAAATATTTCACTTCTACAAAAGCCCTCATCACCCGCTATAACAGCCCTTACTGCACCAATCCTGGCCCTGCGCTCTTAAAACGCGACTTGGTCATTCTCTCTCAACGCTCGATCAAATACATCACACAATGGAGGCAACTACACCTACAAGCCGTCCAACCTCAAGCTCCAACACACACCCGCCGACCGCCGGGAAATCAACCGGACCTTCGACCGCCACAAAAACGACCGCTAAACCAGCCGCTCTCCGAGGGCCTCCAGTGGCGCCTCGCATCGATGAGAAGCCGCTCTATGAAGCCCTTAAGACTCACGTCGGGTTGGAGAATTGGCTGATATATAAGGAAGCTCTTGGGGGCTTTTTAACTGGTTTGTCTTTCCCCTCTGCCCTTAAGAAAATTGCGCCTGGGGCAATATGTCAGGGTATGACGACGATGAGAATGGGTGCTTACATATATCCCCTACGTCCGATAGGCCGTCTCAACCGTGAAGAGTTAACTTCGCGCATCGTAAGCTTCATCAAAGGACCCACCATACGAATGCACAACCAACTGTTGCTAGCCATGTACGGAAATTCGTCAAGAGATTTGCCGCCAACGGATGTTGCAGCCTGGGTGTCTGCTACTGATAAGCCAAGTGCGCTTTCAAAGATGCCAGCTGGGGACGTCAATGAGAAGAGGCTAAAGAAAGAGGTTATGGCGATTTCGGCAAGGGAGAGGAGGAGGATTAAGGAGGTCCCTATGCCGGTTTGTTTCTGCGCTAGTCCAGATGTTCAGTGGGCGATTATTGACGATCAACAGCTAGGAGACGTCGAAGATATGCTCGGTAGTATGTTGCAAGACTATCATTTGGCAAAGCAAGTCAAGATCCCCGAGGCTCCTCCACCGATGAGTACGGGTCTTAAAACAAGTACCCCTCCCCTCTTCCTCTTCCTCTCCCTCCTCCCATTCTTTCCTACCACCAGTTGACATCTCTCCTTCCAAGACCGGGAGTCCGAGATCAAAAACCGCTACGCAATGCCCCTCTCTAGCGAATCTGGCGAATTCCCAGACGTCGAGAACATCCGCCAACGCATGCTCCCAATCTGCTACGAGGAAGGCGTCCCTGACGGCTGTACTCTCGAAGCCGCAAATTTCATGAACGTGGCGGCAGAGACCTTCGTCAAGGAAGTCCTCTCAACAATCATCTCCCGCGTCCGCTCCAATGGCCCCAACTATATCCAGATCGACAAGTACCGCAAACTCTATCCGAAAGGCCACTGGACCCCCAACGAACGCCCACTGCTAGGTATGCACGATGTCAGGCTGAGTCTCACTCTCGGCGATAACCTACTTGCGCAACTGCCCTTGAGCCAGAAGAGGATTATGGCCGGAGGCTGGTTCGAGAGGGATTACGAGGTCGAGAGCGAAATCGTTTTTCCCGATGAGGTAGATGTAGACGGCTGGGAGGGCGCCGCGGTTGAGGATCGAAAGCAGTTGAAGGGATTATTGGATGAATGTTTGGCTATCGGGGCATAGAAGGGCTGATTTATGCTTACCTGACCTAGCGGGAGGCGAGTATGTGTATAGCTTCTTTTCTTCCTTTTCTCTTTTCTCTCGATTTCTGGTACTCGTGACACTATTATTCCTTCTTTTCTCTTTTCTCTTTCTTAAAGGCGTTTTTTGTCTGGGGGGGGGAGGATGGTGGATGGGAGTTTGATTTTCGGGTTTCTCTCTCTCCTTTTTTTCTTTCAGCGAGTTAGAATTTTCCTTTTCTTTTTTCTATATTATTACCCCGGTCGATGAAGTGTATGAATGAGGTAAAGAAATTTCTGCCGCATCGCGAGTGGAAGGTCTGAGGGAAGCAGTGGAGCAGGAAATTGCATAATTCCACCACGGCTTGAGGGTTATTCATGTCTTGGCCGTTATGCCTCCAGTCTACTCGTGCAGCACCTACGAGTCCCGCATTCAATGATATGCAGTCAAGAAATGCACAATTTTATCAACTTAAATGATTCCTGAAAACAGGTGTTACAGCGCCAGAAGTTATCGTTCGACTACCACAAGTCAATTAACCAAAACAAGTATAAGGCACAAGACTCCCGCTACACACTATTTCGTACCTAGAAACCTCATCATAACCCACCCAAGACATTCGAAGAGAAACAAAAGAGAACAAAACATAGACATCATAAACCTTGTTACCATACAAACCATAAAACCCCTACAAAGCTGAGAATAAACAAAAAGCAAGCAAGAAACTATGAGCGACACCACTACTACTAGTACTACATAGTCTGAACAACCGAAGTCCCATCAACAAACCTAGTCCTAAACACGCGATTCGCATTCTGGAACATGCCATCCTTCAAGCTGACCACAATGAACTGCGACCCCTTGAAGCGCGTTTTGATCAGTCTCCCTATGTTCTGGGTGTGCGAGAGGTCTAGTGCCGCGTCTACTTCATCGAGAATGTACATGGGAGCTGGCTTGAATTGGAGGAGGGCCATGATTAGGGAGAGGGCTATTAGGGATCTGGTGATTTTTTTCGCTTTATTAGCGAATGATAGAGGTGGGAGGGAGGGCAGACCAACCGTTGCCCACCACTTAATTCCGTCAAGCTCTGTTTCCAGACCTTTCCGAGTGACACCTTGACTTCGAGGCCAGCAGAGACATCTTTTCCCTCTGGTGGTTCCAATTTTGCGAAACTGCCCGGCAGAAGTTCTGCGAAAATCTGGCCAAAGTCTCCCGTGACCTTCTTCCAGGTCTTCTCGAGCGCCTCCTTTTTGTACTTATCTAGACTAAGGATGGTATCTTCGATCTTCTTCTTGTCCTTGATGACAGTCCGCAACATATTCTTGAGAGCCTGCTCCTTCTTCTCGACAGAGTCAATCATGTTCATGACCTTGGGATTGATCTTCTTCTTCATATTCTGGGACCTCTCAGTGAGTTTCTTAAGTGAGGAACGGCACTCGCTGATGTTTTGGCCTTTGAAGTCGTAGGGTGTCCCTGGGCGGCCGAATTGCTCCTTCTCGTCTTCGATCCACTCGTGCTCGCGCTCCATTCTAGCTACCAGCTCTGTAGCAGTTTGCTGGTCTTTGTGGAATCTTTCGATCTCGTGACCAAGCTTTTGCTTTTCCAGCGAATCTTCGGCGATACGCGCATTTTTGGAGCGAGTAGCATTCTCAAGCTCTCTAAGCTCTTCGTCGAAACCGGTGAGCTTGGCGCGCTCATCTTCGAGTTGAGCGAGTGCTGCGTCATGAAGATCCTTGATCTTGGCCTGCTCTTCTTCGAGTTCGGCGACTTCGTTCTGCATAGCCTTAAGCGCTGTATCGGCCTCCTCGAGCTGCTCTCGGGAAGCTGCAAGATCACCTCCAGCTTGCTCTGAAACAAGGGATTAGAAATGTACTGAAAAGGAAATCCTGACTTGAAGGTTACCTCTTTCGAGCTGTGCGCCCTGATACTCCTTTTGTACAGCTTTCATTGTCTGCGATTGTTTGCTGACCTGCTTCTTCAAAACCTCAACTGAAGTCCGGAGTTCGGCAAGCTTGCCACCTTTATTATTCTTAAACTCATTCATATCTCGCTCGATATTCTTCACATCGGTTTTGGCCTGGGCTTGCCTCGCCTTTGCCTCAACGATTTCTTTTTTCAAGTGCACAATGTTCTCTTTCATCTCTTCGACACCTTGGATGATCTATCAGCAATGGTTAGCTATCGCCCATCCGTAAGATAAAGCAATGCAAAGCCGGAAGCATACGTTAGATGAAGAATTGCCATTAATCTGCTCTTCGGTCAAACCGATCTCATGATTCTTCAAGTCTAGTTCTTGCTTAACCTTCTTAATCATATCCATCTTCTTTTTCTCTCTGGCCATTATCTGCTGCAGCTCGTGCAGCTCTATGCGGTGCTGTTCGATTTGCCGATTCAAGCCATTGAGCTTCTGGAGGGTGACCAAAACTCCACTAGAGTTCGGCGCAGATCCTCCGGACAAAGTTCCAGAAGGGTCATAGACATCGCCCTCAAGAGTCACCGATCTCATCCGAACATTGGGGTCAAAGGTGACTGTCTTAGCTGTCTCAGAATCTGCACAGATAAGTGTAGATCCAAAGACAAACTCCATTGCCGCAGATATCTCTTCATCATAGCCTATCAACGAGAGGGCCAGATGAACTTTTCCAGGAGCGAGGCGTTTAGCAGTTGCGATTTTCTATCACAAAGTTTAGCCCAGTCACAGCCAATGGTGATCACAAATTTTAGTTACCTCGGCAGAAGCTTTGAACGCTGCTATCTTATTGAGGGGGATGATTGTAACCCGCTTTCTTAACCGCCCATTCTCTAGCAGTTGGGTACCAGTGACCTGTGTGTCAACAACAACATTGTACAGTCTTCCCCCAGCAGTAATCTCCAAAGCAGTCCCCGCCTCCGCCTTATCCTCGTCAAGAGTAAACAATTGTGCGACCAAACCTTTGACTTTCGACCTATCAAAGGTTGGAGTAGGATCCGAATAGTTGAAGTCAATGTTAGTGACTCGCCGTTTTAGGCCATCGGCTTGTTCCTGAAGCTCTCTAATCCGGGTCTGTAGGGTTGTTTCTTGTTCATGCATGTCTTCTTCCTTTCCACCCTCATAACCGAGCTTGTTCAAATCAGCCTCGAGCTTCCTTGCAGCTACTCGTAGGCCATCCAACTCCTTGTAAAGCGCCGCGTTCTGTTCTTTGGCTTTCTTTGCTCTTGGTTCTTCTTCTTTGATCCTCTTCTCAAAATGGGATATCTTAAGCTTAGCTTGTTCTTGCTCCGTTGCCGCTTCGCTAACTCGTAACTTTGCCTCTACAAAGCTATCAGCCCTTATGTCTCTGAAATAGAGTCAGTTCCCTAACCTTGCAACTGGTTTTGATAACCGCTTTCTTGGCCCTCTTTCGAAGCCACTCCGGTCAACAGGGTCTGCAGAAGCTCCTCCTTTTTCTCAGCCTCTCCACTCAACGCATCGAATTCAGCCTTCGCTGCATCATATCCCCCCTTCAGTTGATCATATATTCTCGTCTTATCCGCTAACGATTTCTCCATTTCCTTAACACTCTTCTCAATCTCCTTCCGCTTCTTTTTCTCTTCATTGATACTGCTCGATTTCAGGTCGAGTACAGTTGTAAGTCGGACAGCTTCGTGGGACATTTCCTTCACCTCATCTTCAAGCGCCTGAAATTTCCCTCCCTTCCTGAGCTCCCTCTCCCGCTGTTGCTTGACTCTCTTGATGTCTTCGGTGAGATTTCCTATTTCGAATTTCAGTCGCTTTGCGGAATCGTCTATGTCTTTCCCGCGTTGCTTCTTCGCTTCCAGATCTGCTGCTGAGCGATTGACTTTCTCCTATTGAGTGGTCAGGACCAATTCTACAATTTAGTTGGGGGAAACTTGCCTGGTTCTTAAGGTAGTCATGCGCAACAACGATCTTCGTCAACCGTTCTAAATCACTCTGCGCTTGTTGGAAGTCCAAGAACGCTCGCTTATCCATTTTTAGTTTGTCCAACTTAGGTTCAATCTCCTCCTTTAGAAGTTCATTAATCTCCTCAACCTTCTTATCCTTCTTTGACATAGTCTTCAGTGCCTTATCTCTCCGATCCTCAAACATCCGAGTCCCCGCAGCTTCTTCGATCATCGATAGAATTTCTGTAGGTTTCATGTTCAGCACCTTGGTGATCCGACCTTGCATAATAAGGAAATTCGGGTTGTTGATATTGAGCTGGACGCTCTGGAACAGCGTTTGGACGACATGCTGCTGCGTTCTAGACCCATTGATGAGGTATTTGCTCGTTCCTCCTAATACAATCTACCCAAAGATTCAACACCTCCCCCAAACAGCCTCGAGCATCAGTCAAGGATCATACCTGCCGAGTAACACTTATTTGGGCGAAATCTTGGTAATTTATGGGACTCTTCGCTTTGTCTGAGTTATCAAAGACTATAGTAACACTCGCTTTTGTCACACCAGCTTGCCCACGTTTGTAAATTAGATCCTATAAGCATGTAAGCGGCCTGGGAAGCTAAAAGAGTGAGCGCAGTTACACACCTGGAGATTCTGCGCACGAACGGTTGTCATGTTTGTAATCCCCAGGACAAAGCATATCGCATCCAAGATATTCGATTTACCGCTACCGTTGAGGCCAGTGATTGAGTTGAAGCTCTCATCCCTGCGAGAGCATTTAGCTTGAAAACATCTCAGCCGAGCGAAGCGAAAGGACTCACCATCCGGTGATGACTGTTCGGACAGCGTAAGATTTGAAGCCCTAGAATACCGTAACAGCGTTAGTCGCCACAATAGTACGCTCCCCATCCGGGATTACTTGCATCAATAATGATTTCAACGACCCTCATGTTGGTCAGTCGTGAGAATGGCGGGGGAGGAGCAGTGGTCAAGGTCAACTGAGTTTGTTGTTGTTTTTGTGTATGATATTATTATGATAATAATTATGATACATGGATTTGTTCTGGCTGTTATCCGCCGCGCGCTAGCACGTGCATGGATCAATCTCCTTTCATTGGTGGGGCTTAGTAATCCTCCCGCCCCATTGGCCCCGCCAAGACTGTAACGATTGGGTCACAGGGTTTTTACTAAAGCAGGGTAAGAAGGCAGTCACTTTCAAACCCGCACACAACACACCACCACCAAAATTGTTTGGTGGGTAGAATTCTCAGAGCTTGTCCAGCAGTTTACACCGACCGACGTCCGACTAACAAACATCCCCTTTTCTCCCAACTGCCGAATTGTCGACAAGGTGAGCATTCATGACCCGCCGGGGAAATTCTCGCCAATTTTACAATTTATTGGAAAGTGCCCTTATTCTAACTATTTTTTTCTTCTTCACACTATCAAGATGACTGCCGCCAAAAAACATATACCAATCGTCAAAAAGCGGACCAAGAGGTTCAGCCGGTAAGGACCTCTCTCGGCCCGGTCCTGCGATTTGAACTACGGCTCGGGGGAGAAAAATATAAAAATAAAAATAAAATGATGGGCACGAGACTGACATTATTGCGAAAATGATAGTCACCAGAGCGACCGCTACAAGACTGTCAAGCCGGCATGGAGGAAACCCAAGGGTATCGATAACAGAGTTAGAAGACGCTTCAAGGGACAAGCCGTCATGCCCTCGGTACGTTCAACCCTTCTGAAGAAATCCAAGGGACTCGGGGATAGTTGGAGTACGAAGCCATAATTAGAATCAGTTATCTGATAATTATTGGATATTGGGGATGGGGTTATAGATCGGTTTCGGATCCAACAAGAAGACCCGCCACATGATGCCTTCTGGGCACAAAGCATTCCTCGTCCAGAACATCTCTGACCTCGACCTTCTCCTTATGCACAACAAGACATATGCTGCCGAGTGCGAATCCTCCAGAACCAAATCACAGCATACAAGCTAACTAGTCTCTAGGATCGGCCACGCTGTTTCATCCCGGAAGCGTATCGAGATCATTGCTAAGGCCAAGACACTGGGAGTCAAGGTCACAAATCCAAAGGGAAGGGTTACAACCGATGCTTAAACGGGTCGTTCTGGAGTTTTTTTTTTCTGTTTCCTTTTTGCTATCATATAGGGAATCCAAAAAAGTAAAAACTGGTTGGGTGAAATTTACTATGGGGTTTCTCTTTCTGTGGTATAGACTCCTCGGTTGTATGCAATTCGGCATCTGGGAGGCTCTAGATGTAATACCTAGAGTCCTATTTTCTCTAGGTTCTATCCATATATGCTCGGCCAGATAACAGCATATGAGCCAGTGAACGAAATATGGAAACTTGCCAGGATATCGTGGTACTTTATTGGGAACCAATCATTAGAAATGACCTCAGCGACCCCCCAGCCAATGACCCAAACCACACATCCAAATCACACCCCTAACAACGACACTCTCTTCCCTAGAAACCTAACTCGCCTCAACCCCCCCTTTCCCTCCTCTCCCAATCAACCCAACTCCCTCTATACTCCCCAACCCGCCTATACCCAACCCCAACCGCAACCTGCGCCGCAGCCGAGCTCCTAATCCCGGCCTTACAATAAAACACAACCTCATCCTCCAATCCCGGCTTCGCAAACCCAAACCGGTCCTCGAAGTCCTCCGGCGACAGAGTGAGCGCGTCGGGCGATGACGCGATGGGAATATTAACCGCCGTTGGTATAGCGCCCGCGGCGAACTCCGCGGGCTCACGAACGTCGATTAGGGTACTTGTTGGCGAATAGGTTTTTGTTAGGGATTTTATCTGTAGGTGAGGGGTCAGTTGGAGAGGGGAGAGGGGGGGTGGGAAGGGAGAAAGGTACAGCTTCGTAGTCGTAGAGTTTTGTATTCGGTGGTTGAGTGGTGGTGGAGGAGTATTTCTTTGATAGTGATGATTGTCGGAGTGTGGTGTGGAAGGGTGGGGGGCGGAGGAGTGAAGTGATTGCGCTTCCTCCTCCTCTTCCTCTTCTTCCAGTTAATAGAGTACCCGTCGTTGAGAGCCTTAGCAAGAAGGTTGTCAATAGCCTCCTGGAAGCCATGTTTAGGTATGATATGATATACCACTGATGATGATATATCTTTATGGTGAAGGGTTAGTTGGTTTGCCGGGGGAGTGGAGGTGAGAGTGAGGCGTGAAGTACTCTACGAGTGCTCGGGTATGGATGTGGATGACCGGATACGGTAGTCAGGGATTCTGGAGGCCAGACCATACCTGCCCTCATAGGAAATAAATTTCTCAAACAAGCAGGAAGGTTTGACACCTCCCACGTCCATACCCGAGCACCGATACTCGCAATGTGCGAACACAACTGGGCCCGCATATACTCGCATATCCTAGACAGGCCAATGATGTCAGCGTTTACCACGCGAAGAAAGAAAACTGTGACCGTACGAGTATCATAGGTTGAAGTACTGCCAGGTTTCCTACCCCAATCCTTTTCCAAGATTCGCTGATGGAAAGGCTCACGGCTTCTCAAGAAAAGAAAAGAGGAAGAAAAAACAACGAAAATGCTGCCTGCTCCAGAAGGTACTACCATGTCGCTGGATAAGAGGTCCCAGATACTGGCCTATGCTAAGCTCAAAGGTCACCAGAGTTGAATAAATTATTGATACCAGAGAGTGACTTTGCAACAAATTGCAGCTACTGTATAACGCAAGCTCTGAAGAGCACCTGTTCACATATATTATCCAGGAAGTTCACAGTCATGCAGCTGAACCAGGAGGAAATTGGAACACTGTGCAACAGAGAATCTAGTTCCTAAAACCAACTGTAGAAAAAGTGTAATATAAATTGCCACTGAAAAAAAAATTAAAAAAATGTAGAACCAAAACAAAAG
>QFET01007120.1:0-24136 GCA_003316355.1 Tuber calosporum | reverse complement strand
TATTGCAAGGAAAGAATTTCCAGAATGCCTTATGAAGTAAACAAACAAACTAACAGAGCGGGATATATATAAACAACCTTTTGGGTAATGGCACTCTATCATTATTCCCAAATTCAATGTCAAAAAGGAAGCGAATTAAGAAAAGAAAAAAGAAAAAAACCCCTCCCCCTTTCCTTTTCTCCAAAAAACGATAAAATGAAACAAAATTCTCATCTCTCCTAGGATCTCCCGCTCCAAGGACTAACAACTAGGCCATTTGGTGGTGTAAATTCTTTGTATCCGCTCGAGCCATTCATTTGTTCCTTCTCCGTCTTTTCCCTTGCAGGGTCGATCATGAAACGGATGGTGCCGTAGGTCCCACGCTCGATAGATACGGCGGCGGGGATGGGCTCTGCCGGAGAGGTGTTTAGGAAGTCTCGACTTGGGTGGATGTAGTGAGTACTGCTGTTATTGTTTTGGCTGCTAGTGCTATTGGAACTTGTTCCGTTCTGGCTTGCGTGGCCGTTTGTGTAGGGCGTTCGTTCTTTGTTCAGCTGAATGCGCTGGGTGAGGTAGACGTTGCTATCGTAGTTCAATCCGACGATTGTTAGGATCTTATGGCTGGTGTATAACTCTAGGAGGTCGTCGATTACGGCTATATTTTTTTATTTTTTTTACACCATATTAGTTTTCTGTTTCTTGTTCAAATCTAATGCGTGCTAGGGCTGGAGAACTCACAGAGCACAACCTCCCGACTCGACTCAAACAGCTCGTACTCAATCTCGACCCTCTGGTCTTCCAACCTCATCGCAAGATCCAACGAGGCGAGAGCAAGGACATGCGGAGTGGCCTTCAGCGGCGAGAGCGTCTTGTACACATCCACGGATATGTCCCATGCCAACTGCGTGAGTGCCTTCGAACATCCAAACTTCTTGGCAAATTTGATGAGAAACGGCTGAGCATGTCTGTATCGGAAGTCAAAAGACGAGGACTCAAGAATAACGCGCTCAATCCCGATGATACGCTTTACCGTGTCGTCCAAAATCTGCACTCCCCGGCCTCCTCATCAGTAATCGCCTAACTGCTAGTAGCGAAAGGAACATCAGATACTAACCGAAGAATCAGAGTTAATCGGCTCAAGCTGTGGATGCCGCATATTATAACTAGTAGCGAGGATCTCCCTCGATTTCTTCAACGTATCCTCGATCTTGCATGCCACGAAGAGTGCTGCTGCCGCCACATCCTGCGTTCTTCAATCAGCACCCGTGCATCTGCCCGCTACAGTCCTAGGGCTAAAGACATACCACGTACTGCTGCTCGGAGTAAGGATTCAGGGAAAATAACCGCGACCGGTGGTATAGTATCATAGCTGTAGCCATTGTTCGAATGGGACTGCATCGCCGGCCAGGACCGACAAATGTCAGCTGTTGACATTTTTGCCGGGAGAGCGGACACAGGAAAGAAGAAGAAAAACTTACAACTGTAGGGCATGCCCAACTTGCATGATCCAGGCACAAGCATTTAACCGTGTCGTGATTTCCTTTGCTTCCGTTTGCGAGTCCTTTCGTGAGCGTTCTTCGATCTGCTGATCCGTCAGATATGGCCGTGATCGTTGGATGAAGGTGTTGCTAAAGTTTTGTGAATGAATGGAGCTCGGAGATGTCGAGCTCTGCGGGGGAATCGGCTGGGTACTGTGCATCTCTGGTGGAGACTGTGCAATTCGTAGTCTGTCGTTGGGAATTCTGCCCATGGAGTCTACGTGGTGTAGAGTTTAGCTTAATGGTGGTGGGGGAGTTGTCAATCTTTTTGTGCTTCCGCCTTGGCGTTGGGCAGGTTTGGTTGACCCTGAGTCTGCTGCCCTATAATCAGCCCCTAACCCTAAAACTTCTATCATCACTCCAGTGCTCGTCTTGTGTTGTCGCTTTAGAAAGCCGGAGTAGTGTAAGGGAGTGTTTGGCACGCCGTGGTTTGTATCATAAGACTTCCCATAGTAAATTTTGTGCGGGAAACCTTACAAACTGCAGTTTATATGGTATTATCTTACAAACCATGGAGTGCCAAACGCCCCTAAGTTCCCAAGGATAGCGGATATAGTGTTATACCGGCTGTGGTATAGTAAACTTGAGAGAGAGGTCAAATTATTTTTCTCACAACACCTGAATCGAGTATTATACAGTACGAGGCTGGTGACAGAAATGGTGAGCAGTGTAAGGGTTTTCCACTGAAAACAGCCATATTCATGACTTTCCAACCACTGATGCAGTGAAGCAATCCAAACCAATTCTTCATCTATTTGAGAAAAAAATTACATAGGCTTTACTCTCCAGCTGTTTAGAACTCTGTATCTAAACTGGCTGAGGAATTATCAAGAGAGCTATGGATAGTACATTCATTTTCACACAATCTGCAACCATTTTGTATGGGAGATAGCAAGGCTTGGCGCTGTTTTCAACTTCAACTTTACCATATTGGGTGCCAAAGTACCCAACTTCAATAATCTGTGAGTATCATACCTGGGGGAATATTTGAGAGGGTTTCAGTTTTTCTATTTTATTTTTATTTTTTTTCAGCCTCCAAATATATCAGACGGAAGTACGAAGTAGCATGGTTTGAGTTGTTACAGGCCATTCTGCTCACCATTTTTGTCACCAGCCTCGTACACCGTAAATACTGTATGAAAATAATGCGATAGCATGGTTGCAAAAACCACAGGCACTGCACATTGCCAAAGTACCTGTATTGCAAATAATAATTTTCTATCGATCAAACCTAACGCAATCGGTGTTGGCCTAAAGAATGTCCGGGACCTGGAGACTGGGTATCATACCCCAGAGACATTGCGGTAAGCTTCCACCATTGTGGAATAGAAATGCTGATCGTCCCACCTAAGTATAATCGATTGGACTGCTATGGAAGTGCAAATTGTAGTTGTGCCGGACCGCCAGCAAACCCAGTATTAAACCTGAAAATGGTGGAAGGGGATAATGAAAGTTACCTTTATTGACACCAGAAGAATATTGAAAATCTGCAAACCGATCAAGAAGAATACTGCCATCAGGGGGAAAGTGAATTCCCCGTTGCTATTATGGGGGGGGTCTGTGCTCTTCAAATAGAGATATGAGAAGGAAGCGCAAACCTATCCCGAGAATGCCGCGCCGGCAGTCAAAACCGGATCGAGCTATGTCATGGAATCACTCAACTCTCCCTTGACCTACACGAAATAGTGAAAGAGCTATACCAAGTTATTATTGACCAATACGTCAATTTCACGTTCCGTTAATAGCCTCAGAATTTTCTTTACACTCCTGGTATACCCCACGCTGTCAAAAGCCATGCATGAGCAAGCGTAATGCTGCCCCGAGTTAGTGACATTGGTTCTGGAGCTAGGTCATGAAGTGATAGAGCAGCCTTTGCATTGAAGAATTTGAGGAGCCAATTACCAGGCCATGCTATAAGGCAAATGGCACGTGAAAACTCTTCATGACAATCGTTCTCTCTAGGAATTGAAGAGGCTTGGTGGAGGAACTGCACGATAGATGAGGCCAAGGAACGATAGGATACTGAGCCAAAGGAGCACCAGAGCGCTCTCCAGGCAGCCAAAAGGGTAGGTCCCTTTAGCATCCCCTCCAGATCATGTGAAAAGAAATACCCCGTCAAGCCAATATTAGTAATGGCCCACTTAAGGCCCCCGTTTTGCGCTTTGGTTTCACCTATCACCTACCATGACCCAAATACTAGAGGGGAGCTGACTAGAGACTCTGTAGTCAAGTTAAAAAGAAAAGAGGGGGCGTGAGAGCTTACCACCAGAAACACTAACGTGGATAATGTTCTTGATTACCTCCGAAATCCAGTATCCACCAAACATATAGTACCATATGCCGACAACCGATGAGTCTGGCTCTGGAACATGGCCCTCCGGGAAGGCCTTCACAGCAGGGGTTATTTGGGTCCGGTGTCTACCTGACATACACAGCAACAAATGTGATAGCAAACCATATCATGAAACCAACAGCCGTAGCTCCACCTGTGGCTGAAACTCTGAAAACATGACCAAACCTATCTGCGATATCCGTGGTTTGCTCTATCATTGTTACCGGAAAACGGAGTCGGCCTTCCCAGTTCCAGAAACAGAATATATAAAACATCCCAAAGAGAAGGTGGCACACCCCCAGCAAGGGTTTCGTCCACCGCAAATTAGTAAATAGCACTGCCTAGGCCCACACCTACACTAAAATCCATGCGTGATAAGTCTTAGATATTACTAGTTTGTGGTTGGGTTAGGTAGTGACATACTTGGAAGTAGAAGTAAACCATACGGTCTGCTTTGTGAAAGCTCTAAGAGCAATGGAGTATACCACAGAAATTGCCGTGCTGAAGGCAAGCACAAGGGCAAACAAAATCGTTGTACTGGTTGTTGGCCCATAATCTTTGTGGCTGCCGTATATGCCCCTACCTTGAAACCCTAGTGTTTCTAGCCAGAGATTTATTCCATAATAATATTAATATATGCTTAAAATCCCAAATCCGATAGCGAAAATAACATAGTATCCAAGACAGTCAGCGCTTGGATTAGTGGTTCCGCGTGTGAATGTGCTATTCAGGGCTTACCCACCACACGCATTGCCCAGGAATCATGAGCTTTATCTGTGAGATGGAATCAATCTTCAATTGTCTCAGGCGCAGAAGCTGGCAACGGCACTGCTACTATAGGGGCGCTCTGCTCATGGATATTCGGAGGGTTGAACGGGGCGAAGGCGGAAATAGCGGGGGTAGCAGCAGGGCTAGGGCCTACTCGGTGTTAGGTATACGGCCCTCTAGCAGTTCCTCAAGGGGGAGGAAGGGCACCATTGTTGATAACGGCTTCTGCCCGTCCACCCGAAATAGGAACGACAAGCGTCGGAGGGGCAGCATCAGTATCCCGAGACATATCTATAGTCTTTCCTTCGTCATTGGAAATTCAGTGAGATCCCGAGAAAAAAATCAAGAAGTTTGAGGTATTGGAATATAATAATGGAGGCGGAAGTAGGGACTGAACAAGAAGACATGAAAGATCATGGAGGAAGTATGATACAACTCTTATAATATGCGGACACACCACGAATAGTTCCGTAATCCTAGGCACGCCATATACATCGTACGCGTTCATACCGTTCGTACACCTAGGAACACGATGCACGCAAGATAGGACTCTTCATCTCCAACTATTGCGTAAACTGGGGAAGAGGTGGGAAGGATTGAAAATTATGATAAAAAAACAGATAAATATCACACTAAACCGCTTCCTGCCTTCAGTATTAAGATGGCCAATAATATTGCTCCTAGATCATGCACGATGGCAGCATTCCCACTAGCCAAGCACAACGTTTTTGATCGTCTTGAGCGCGCTAACCGAAAAAAAAAACCCCCCTTAAACTCTGAGGTATGATAGCTAACTTGTGGTCATCAAAACTCGTTCGTTTACGTTTGTCAGAAAAAAAGGAAAAGTCCTACTTTGTAGTGGGTACATACCAGCGGGCTCCCCATAGCCTCAGTGCAATAGTAATAATTCTTGTGAATACACATACACCAGCATGATATCATACTAGCACTGTTCCTGCCAAGATTCGCCATTCCTCTTGGTCCTGACACTGGATTACCGTGCCCTGAATCACATTTGCCCTGACCACATCCTATCATTCAGAACCTCAGTGGGGGGGCTCACACGAGGTTGTGTATTTGGCCAACTCTTCGGCTAGGCTGGATTAAGTTTGACAGATTTAGCTAGGATCGTTGAGAGATAGAATTGCGCTCTCAATACTCGAGTACAGAAGGAAACTGTAGTTAATATATAGTAGTTAGTGTGGGTGAGAGTAGATTTTCTACGCAATGTGAATACAATGTGAGGCGAGGACTCCCGTGTTCCAATATTGCGAGTTTTCCAAATATTTTTTTAAAGAGTGCATTCCTGTCCAAATGCACCCGGTTTTTATTTTATTTATTTATTTATTCTAAAAAGGGCCTCGATGGACGATTGGTACATCAAGAAGATGCTCTCCTCTGGCTCTATGGAGTTTGGGCAAGCATTGTCACGAAACTCCAAAGGAACCTGCTTCTGCGCCCCTCTCTCTGCTAGCTCGGCCCTAGGCACAGTTTGCTTTAGACGGAGGTATTACATGATACTGTAAATGGAAGACAAAAGCGTACGGGCACGGGCGACCTTCCAGGTGGGATGAACGGGTCCCTCAGAGGCATGGACACTTTCATAGGTGTCATGCTAGGACGTACGGATATCGCTTTGAACCAGCTTGTGGCTAACTAGATGGTGATACCTAATACGGTTCAATGGGAAAAAATCAGTGAATGCAGCACCATGACCTCAGAATACTTCCCGTCACTTCAAACTAGCGCCTAACTCTAATAGCGCTGCTCAGAGCCACTCCCCCAAGTATCCCACCCCGTGGCCGACAACGTTCGAGCTCTCAACCATTCACCTGCCAAAAGGAACCAGCAAGAGAGGCACCCAACCCCGGGGCCGGAAAGACCCTTTTTCGGGTGCCAAGTTTCGAGTAGACCCGCCAGGCCCCGCACACAAAAAGGGCGTTACACACACCAAGGTCCTTCAACTCGAAAAAACTTGCATAGACGTTTTTCAAAACTGGGCCTGAATTCGTCTAATCCGGTGCGCCACTACTCAAGTACTTCCGCTCACCGCCAATCTTCCCGAGTGACACCCTGTGATCACATACATCCAGTAACTAAACCATACGCTGCACCCCTATATTAAACTTTTTTTTGAAGAGACTTAATATTCTAAGTTATTCACCTCGCCCTACACCACTTCGCACCAAAGCACCTAGGTCAAGTTAAGTGAATCAACCAATCAACCAGGAAATCGGAAAAGAAAGGGGATAGAAAAGCAGAAAAAAACAAAAACAACAGGACAGAAGAATAATATGTGGGGGGATAGATGCACGAAGATTACCAGTTGTCGTGAGAGAGAGAGGGGGGGGGGGCACGAGCTAAACGGGTGGTTTTTTTGCGTTTGAGAGGAAAAGGAAAGAGGTAGCCCAGAGGAGATGAACAAGAAAAATGGTGACAATATTTATAAATGCTTTCTCAATAACAATGACCCCACACCAGAATTTGCGAAACCAACTTCCATTCAAGGCCCCCCAGCCATTCCACCTCCCGCGTGATGGAGGTTCTTCACACTTTTAATCACCAGTCCGATCAATCGAGACAAAGCCAAGTAAACAAGCAAGCACAAGATTCTAAAAAAAAGCCCGTCCTTCCCTTCTCCCCGGGGAAACTCTTTTTTGGAGGAAAGGAAAGGGAAAATAAGGAGAAAGATTTAAACGATATGCAAGTGGTAGGTAGGCAAAGCAAAGCAATGGACTAAAGGGAGAAGGTGAAAAGGATAGGTAGGTACGATAAGAGAGATTAAAACGCCCTCGGGACTACTCAAACACATGAACTCGGTTCCGGTCCTATGGAATGGATGGATGGATGGATGGACGGAGGATAGAAATCGAGTTGGCACCATAAGTCTCTGGGCAAAGATGGGAAATGGAGAACAAGTCAAAGAGATAGAGAAGGAGGGTGAGGAGGAGTGTGAAGAGGAGTGTGGAGATGAAGAAAAAGTAATCATACGAGAAACATGTTGAAATCAACCGATGAGAATTCCGCCCCCGGTGGCCCCTTTTACGTTAACCCAACCAACTCCACAATCATGCCCTCCTCATCTCCTTCCTTCTATATCTCTTCCTCGACAATAGAAAGTAGTAGTAGTGAAAGTATGTACTACTCATACGCAAGACAAATAGTATGAGGTATACAAGAGGCAAAAAAATAACAACAATCAGCAAGAGATATAAAAAGAGAGTTTTCCCACGCAAGGAGAAGAGCCAAAAGGGAAAGAGGTGAAACAAGGGGAATAAAGGATAAATGAAAAGAAAAAAAGAGATAGGAACAACTGCACATGACCGAAATCGAAGAGTTTAAATCCCCTGTCATACGATCTCTAATCCTCAACGAGCGTGGTATGCAAGCCTATAGTCTGTGGAATTGCCGATTTAATATCACATCTTTGACGAAGTGATGGTGGAAAGATTTCACGGGAAAAGCTCTTCGTGCAGATTTTTCACGTGGTCGTAAAGTTCTTTTGCGTGTGCAGCCGATTTAAGCTATTCGTAGAGTGAATTAGAGGGCATCCACAACTAATCAAGGGGTTGGGAGCACCTTCAATGTCATAGAGTCCAAACCTCCACTTGAATTTGGAATCAGGAGAAGGAACTGGTTGCTTGTAGGCTTGTTCCCGGAATGGTCACCAAATATCATTCCTTTGAAGATGAGCACATTAAGGATCAAAGTGTAAGTTCCGTCGGTTCTCATAAGTATCCTTGCGCTCTTCTTCCCCTCAGAAACGGGCGGGGTATCATCTAATCCAAATGCATTCGCTGAAATGGAAGACTTTGAACCTTTGGTGTTGAGTTTGAAGGTACCTTTTCCCCGTTCCTTCCAAACTTTGTTTTCCTTATCGAATGAAAAGATTTTCCCCGGACATTTGAAAACTGTAATTTCACCCTCCTCCCCAGTAGCAACTAATTACAAATTAGTATTGAACAGAACCCCGTAATTGTGGGTGAATGTGACAAAAAGTAACGAACGGGGCGACACTGCGATACAAGGGCGATGAATAATGGACCTACTTTCTTGTTGGGTGAAGGTTTCTTTTCCGGAAGAGGTCTCTTTATGTGCCTCTACACCACTGCTCTCGCCGTTTTCGTCATCTGTCTTCTCATCGTCATCGTCTGGAGCTCCAAATGGTTTTGCCGCTGTCCCGCCGACAGGCCCCGAGAGCTTAGGAGCTGAGGAAATAACATCCCCGGCTTTGCCACCCAGAGATCCGAACCCGGAAGGACCATAAGAACCGCCAAAACCAGACGAAAATGCCGGAGGCTTCGTAGTGCCTAAGGCGCCAAAGGGGCTCGAGGGGTGAGATGTAGACCCAAGGGTAGCGAAGGGAGATGCTGCTGAGCCGGACATTGCCCCGAAAGCAGACTTTTTGAACGTATCAGATGACCCTGAGCCCCCGAATAATGGGCTAGAGCCTACGGAAGTTGTTGCAAAGGGTGATTTAGTGGATGTGTTACCGAACCCACTGCTTGCTAAAATCTTTAGGATACGTCAATATAAGTAGGGCAAACCCTTAGGGTAACATTACGATATATAAATACCTTGGGTTCAGGCTTTGTATCAGCTTCAGCAGAACTTATTCTGGCGGCCTCTGGGTTGCCGAAGGCCTTGCCATTAGCCAACTCATTTGCTGGTGTAACAGTATCTGCATTCACCCCGGAATCCCTCTCCTCTTTACGTTCTGCCACCATCTTTTTCCTACGATCGGCATCTTTGTCCTTATCATCCTCATCGAACCTATTTCTGCTCCTCTTTCGCTCCAGTTTCCGTGGGCTAGTCATGGCCGAGCTTGCGGAATGTAAGCCATCGCTATGGCCCATAATCTCGTCTTCTTCGGGATGGGTTGGTGGCGTTTTCACCCTATTGAGAGCTCTAGCAGCCTTTGCCATATCATCATCCGAAATTTCTCTGCTCCTCTTTCTCTCATGAACCCTATGCCTTGAATCTGACTCTTTCTCATGCTCTTCATTCCCCATATTGACATCCTCACTAGGATCCATTTCCTCAATGCTTCGTTTCCTTGGCCGTCGAGGTTTCTCTTCTCCCATATCTTGGTCAGTTTCAGAGACAGCAGCACTATCAGTGATCTTCGGTCCTCCATCCTCCTTTTGACTCTCACTAGCTGCCGCAGACTCGGGCCGTACATTCGCAATATACGTTTTTTTAAGCTTTTCTCGAACTTGCTCGTTGTCACTAGATCCTGAAAGAGACCCAGAATCTTCATCATCCGCAGCTTCCGTCTCCTTATGTATGGGTTCAAGAGAGTCTATGTCTTGTCCGTGGATAACGCTGTTATCGTCCTTGCCACTTTCCGGGGCATTCGACTGAAGAGAGGTTTTCGAGGGGGACTTGGCTCCCGGATCATCTGTTGCGACTCCACTGTTCGTCATCGGTGAAATATTCTCGAAGACCAGAGGGCAGGTGGTTTGTTTGAATATGGTATAGGCAATAGCTAGTTTGTGCGTAAACGGTAGTCTATGATGATAGCTTGCAATTGAAGTCTTGTAGTAGCCCTTGCCTGAACTCGGGGAAATAAATCGAAACCGATGAGGGGTGGTGGTGGTGGTAAGGTCGGCAGACGATAAATATTTAAAGGGAAAGGCCAGAGAAATCTTAAGTCGCGCCTATGTCAGGTGAGGATATGTTGCGCGTGGGTAGATGAAACCACGAAAGAGGGGTGTATAGGAGAGGAAAGGTGGTAGTCAGTTGGTCTGGTGAAAGATAAGTAGCCGGGTGTGAGGCGGCTGAGAGGGGAGAAATGGTTGCAGTGCGGCGTTAGAGGGTGAGCCGGCTTAGTTAAGAAATAGTGACGGCCACAAGGCTCGTTGAAGGCAAATTGGGTAGAACACTGGGGATTTGAGGATTCCAAGATCTGTGGGCTTTTGATTTTTAGAGCTATTCTTTCGATAACAGTCATGTTCCCTCGAGGCCCGGGGGATACATACTTTAGGGTAGGGTAGTTAAGTTTTTTGATTTCTCCTTTTCTTCTATAATATTATCCAATTTTCTTCGTCTTTCCTTTTTCTATCGTCCGGGATTTCCTCGATATCTCCACCGTAAGTTATCAGAGGAAGGACTTGTAAGGCGAAATGAGTTGCTGGACGCAATTGTGGAAAGTCGGGCCCGTACAACGTAGGTCGCAGCAACAAAGCGGGCGTTGGCAAGCGGACAGAGGGATAATGAAAAGGACAGAAACAGAGGGGTTGATTGAGCCTACCTGATTGGCTCTCTCTGAGCAACTCGAATTTCTGGTTTTTGATTTGGGGTCGAGGAAACCTGGCTGACTGAAGGGGAAAGTGGGAATGAGGGAAATGGAATGACGGACAAAACCAAGCAAGTGGATGCAGACAGGCACCGAGAGACAGACAGAGGACACCGAGACTACGGAAAGTGATGAGACGAAGGGGTGGGTTGGCTAGAGAAGCCTGGCGGCGGTCTCCTGCGTGCAAGCGACAACCCGACACCATAATTTACAATTCTGAACGGTACTCTATTGTACTGTGCGGAACTGAACTGAACCAAAGACTGAGGGACTTGGAATAGGGTGCCTGTTATGCCCTCGGTTACCTCGTTAACCATTCTATGACAGCCGATAGAACGGCGGATTACTATACGGCACTGGTGTCTTCGAATCGGCTGCTCTGTCTTGAATATCACTCATTTTGTATGCTATCTATCCCACTCGAGCACAGCACGAGCGTTGTGCTTGGACAGACAACCGTACTGTATTACTCCAACTCTTTGCGAGACTTTCGGTCAACTGGTTGAGCTCTAGTGGTGTGAGTTGGCGCTCTGGAAGCGGGCATCATAATCCCTGGCGGGATGGGTTCTCCTGTCGAGTACTAGTAGTCGGCCATGCACTCTTGTCCTGTAGATATAGTAAGCCAACTCACTCGTATTTGACCTCATGTACCGTATGTGCTTAAAAAATTGGAAAGAAAGAAAGAAAGGGGGCATTAAATTTTCGGTTTCTCACTGTTCCAGTTACTACAAGTACTAAACTATCATAAACCCTACAAGGATAAGCAAACAGCCGGGTTTAATGGACAACGTGGTATCGTAGGAGCAAAAAGAAACTACAAACTATAAGCATGAGGGGCATGCACAAAATGCGGTGGAGGTGGTGGTGGTGCTCTGAGAATCAACAAAAACTCAGTCCCTGGAGGATTTAGTTCACACTAATATAATTGATTAATTACGGGGACGGGAGATTTGTTCAATAAATTGGCCAATATTTTGATGCATGATTTTGCTCATTCTCACGCTCGTTGAATGACCTTGTCCTTGTTTCGTTTTTTGTCCCTTTGGGCCCAGCAAGCCGCCGTAGCCTGTCGGACATTGCACCTGAGATTCATACGATAAAGCGCCGCACAGTACTTGTACTCGTCCATTACTTTCACCGAAAACTCGTTGAGCAACGAGCCCCGCACCCGCAATCATGCCCCTGCGAGATCCGCTGCTTGATGGCCATACACATCACCTTGAGTGTCACACTGCTCGGAACCCTCATAACCGAAAGCGATAGGGTGGGTGTAGCTACTCGAATAGCTTTAAGAGCACATCATATAGTGCTTTGCGGAGAGGCGATGCCAGTACAGTGAGTGTCAGTACGGTGGCTAAGAGTTCATAAAAAGTTGAGGCGGGTCCACCACACATTTGACAGTTGCTCCTGTGTGTGAGCTTATTTTTAATTGTTCAGATGGATGTTGCACAACAACTACCCGACTTGGCTCGCTTGCGTGTGGATGACGATAAGACAACAGTCAACACTTTGCTTTATTCATTTATCGCTCTGCGGTTCATTGAGCTCTTCCGCGAGACAAGAACCATTTCAGACTCTCGTTCACATCCACATCTCTTAATCCTCTCCCAATCAGAACCAGCTTTCCTTCGGCTTTTATTGCTGAATTCTGATCCGGTGCATCAAATATCTCAAAGGTTTCTCTTACTCCTTGTATCAGGAGGACATTTCCCGTTTTTGTGATAGCTCTCCCTTTCAATCTGTGAATATCGAGAATCGGTGGTTTGCTCGAGTCTCCTGAGACTTGGTCGCCCAGTTTTTTCGACGGACTCGGCACTTCTGCTTCCCATAGCAGAGACCTGATCCAAGCGTCCAAGGAATCCAACATCTCTCCATCTAGTTCGGGGAGCTCAAGAGAAACAGTCGAAATGGTCTTGAAAATTTTTACTAGAAGTTAGAAAGACTTTTAAATGAGGCTAGTAAAGCAATTAATGATCGACATACCTCATCTAACCGAGTTTTGGTTGGTGTTTTCAGCTCCCCAACACTTTCGTAGGCACTCAAGTCCAAAAGCCATTCCTCAAGATTATCTACCTTTCCCCTCTCCGTGACAATAATTCTTGCTAATCCGTTCATGCCCGCTATCCTCTGCTTAATGACTTCGATCTCTTCCCGGGTAACTAGGTCTGCCTTGTTTATCACCACCACGTCTGCATGAGAGATCTGTAGGTGTGCAGTAGTCATCCCAATACCAGCTTCATCATCTTCCGAGAATGCCTCCTGATCTTCGAGGGTACGAATAATGTTTGCTGCATCGACAAGGGTAACAATTCCGTCCAAAGATATCGTTGATTTAAGGCCTTCATCTAGCCAAAACATAGGTGCTATATTCCCAGGGTCTGCAAGGCCGGTTGTTTCCAGGAGGATGTAATCAAACTTGCCACGGCGCTCCATGAGTTTTTCGATGGCCACTACTCCTATGTCCCTATAACCTAATGTTGATAAACAGAGACCATCAAGGGGGCAGGGATAAAGCCTACTTTACTGAGCAGCAGATACCTGTATTGTGTGTTAGATGCCATGCTCAGGGGATATGATGAAATTTTCGGTATGCTTACAGCCGTTTGCGAGCTCTAGCCATTCTTCAACTTGCTGACCATCTCTCTGAACGGTTAACGATTTTTCAATATCACTTGCTGTTCAAAACCGCCCAGTCAGGTCGGCTCCATCATTAACAAAAATAATAATAATACTCCAAGCTTGACCCGCTACGAAAAGGTTTCTGTCGGGCATTAGGGAAAGAGCTCACAGTTTCCAAATTCTAGACGAATAGGATTAGCAAACACCCTGAATACGGCAAACCAGAGCAGCGGAGTGACCAATTCCGTAAGCAAGAAACTACTCACCATTTAAAATGACTGCTATTTTCTTTGAATGTTGCTCAGTAAGGATATAATTTAGGAGGGTTGTTTCTGTCACAATTAGCATGAAGAATAAGATCTTGGAAAATAGGGAGAAGGTTTCACACGCACTCCCAGCTCCTAGGTATCCCGTGACAATTGTTATCGGTGCCTTTGATAGCTGAAGGTCTTCTACCGGTAAGTCGAGGGGGATTTCAGTCGAAACTAGAACTGGGGGCTCCTCATCATCAAGGTCAAAGTGATCTGAACTCATTTCTATGACAATATGGTGTTGTGTCTAGGCCAGACCCAAGGATCAAATTAGAACTGGGTATTCAGAGATGGGTATTGTTGAAATCCCCAGTCGCGGCTGCAGTTAGGCTATCGGGGTGCATGGTGGGGTATCTCGTACTCGAGTACTCAATGAATTGAATTGGCAGGGGATAAATAGGGAAAAGGGAGCTGACCCCTCCATAGTACACGGTCTTGGCAAGTAGCTGGCGAATCAGGGTCAACATGAAAAATATCACAAACCCTTCCTTGATGCAGCTAGGTTTCGGAAATAACTGTCTGGCCCCCCTGGCCCCCCTCCCCTCCCCTCCCAGGCCAAATTATCTACCAGTATGGAGAATGTGAGGGTAAAATACTCGAGTACTGCAAACTACGGTATGATATATATGCTATACAGAACGCACCGTGACCTATCTAGATTAGCTTTTTGGGAAAAATATTTTCTTTCGCATTGGGGGGTGGGGTCGTAAATTGAACCCTCCTAGCCATACATGTAGCCCCATTTGCCATCTCCGAGTTTGTGGATTATTTCGTCCTCGAGTTCCCCTCCTCTTCCTCTTCCCTCTCCCTTCCCCTTCGTCACCTATATCTCTTGCACACCCACCTCACCTGGTAGCTGCAGTAAACTCCTTCAGTCTCTGTTACTTATCGCGTCCTTGTCATAATGCCTTCTATTCAAGAAAAAGGCCCCACTACCCTCTACGACAAGATATACGCTCACCATCTTGTCGACGGTCAGACGATTTATATTGATAGGTACTTATTTGCATTTTCAGCGAACAAGGAAATAAACTAATACCCTTGGCGCTTACAGGCATCTCGTTCACGAAGTCACATCACCTGTTAGTTTTTAATATTCATTGTTACTATTTTTCTTAGTTTTTTTTGTTGCTTCATTCAACTGTGCATAGCTAACAGTTGTTATAATAAATAGCAAGCCTTCGAAGGGTTGAGAAATGCGGGCAGAATTGTCAGGAGACCTGATTGTACTCTGGCCACTGTCGACCATGTATGTTCATACCAATTGTTCCAGTCTATTATACCTTTTTAGCTTCAGTCGGCTGACATAAGTAACCAGAACATCCCGACTTCAAGCCGCGCAAACTATAAAAACGCGAGGACCTTCATTGAGGAAGAAGACTCCCGCATACAATGTTTGACACTGGAAGATAACGTCAAAGCATTCGGCTTAACCTATTTCGGCCTCGGTGATAGCCGTCAAGGAATCGTTCACATTGTTGGTCCGGAGCAGGGTTTCACTCTTCCGGGTACCACAGTTGTGTGTGGTGACTCCCACACTTCAACTCACGGTGCTTTTGGTGCTCTTGCTTTTGGTATCGGAACTTCTGAGGTCGAACATGTCCTTGCCACTCAAACCCTTATCAACAAAAAGTCAAAGAATATGAAAATTGAAGTCAATGGTACTCTTTTGCCTGGTGTCACTAGCAAGGATATCATTCTGCATATCATTGGGAAGATTGGCACTGCGGGTGGAACCGGTGCGGTTATTGAGTTCACTGGGTCCACGGTTAGGTCATTGAGTATGGAAGCGAGAATGTCCATGTGCAATATGTCGATTGAGGGTGGTGCTAGGGCAGGATTGATTGCACCAGACGAAACCACTTTCAAATACCTTGAAGAAAAGCCTCTTGCTCCTAAGTACGACTCGCCGGAATGGAACAGCGCGCTAAAGTACTGGAGAACTCTCAAGTCCGACCCCGACGCTAAGTGGGATATTGAAGTCAATGTCGATGCCAGGGACGTTGCGCCAACAGTTTCATGGGGCACGTCTCCTCAAGACGTTGTTCCCATTACTGGCGCAGTTCCGGACCCTTCCGAATTTAATGACCCCGTTGCTAGACAACGTGTTGTTCGTGCATTGGAATACATGGGTTTGGCGCCTAATACTCCTATGCAGGAAATTACTGTTGACAAGGTCTTCATTGGTTCTTGCACCAATTCCCGCATTGAGGATCTTCGTGCGGCAGCCAAAGTTGCGAAGGGCAGGAAGATCGCGTCCAATATTATGAGAGCAATGGTCGTTCCCGGTTCCGGACTTATCAAAAAGCAGGCTGAGAGAGAGGGATTGGACAAGATTTTTCTTGATGCTGGTTTCGAGTGGAGAGAAGCTGGGTGTAGCATGTGTTTGGGCATGAATCCGGACATTCTGTCTCCACAGGAACGCTGTGCTAGCACGAGCAACCGTAACTTTGAGGGTAGACAGGGCGCAGGCGGTCGCACTCATTTGATGTCCCCAGCAATGGCGGTTTCGGCAGCAATTTCAGGAAAGTTGGCTGATGTGAGGAAGTTTACTCTTGGAGGTGGTGAGCCTGAGAAGGCAGAGGGCGTGCCTAAGACCATAATTGAGACAGAGCACCCGGACCCAATTACCGATGAGGACCTAGATGCAATTGATGATATTCCAATTGGTGAAGGAGCTGCCAACTCCGGTGCTGCCACTCGCGAGGGCACATCGAGCACCTCCGCCGAGGGGGTTGGCATTCCAAAGTTTCTCACCTTGAAGGGTATTGCGGCTCCCCTCCCAATGGCGAACATCGACACCGACGCTATTATTCCTAAACAATTTCTTAAAACCATCAAGCGAACTGGTCTAGGGTCTGCTCTATTCTTCGCCCTCCGGTTCAACCCTGACGGAACAGAGAATCCAAACTTTGTTCTTAACAAGGAGCCATACCGTAACGCTAAGGTTCTTGTTGTCACCGGACCAAACTTCGGATGCGGCAGTAGCAGAGAGCACGCACCATGGGCTCTCCTTGATTTCGGTATAAGATGTATTATCGCCCCATCATTTGCCGATATCTTTTTCAACAATACGTTCAAGAATGGAATGCTCCCCATTGCCATCGAAGATCCAGCAGCCCTGGATAGTATTTCCAAGGTGGCCGAGGCTGGGAAAGAAGTTGAGGTTGATTTACCTAATCAAGTTATCAAGGACGGTGATGGAAACGAATTGGCCAAGTTTGATGTGGAGGAATTCCCTAAGCATTGCTTGGTTGATGGGCTTGATGATATTGGATTGACTCTGTTGATTGATGATAAGATCAAGGAGTTTGAGAAGAAGCGAAGCCTGGAGTACCCTTGGTTGGATGGGAGTGGGTACTTGTCCAGGAATAAGAGGGGTGATGGGCCTGTCAAAATTCCGGCGGCTAAAGTTCCGACTACCAATAGGGGGTTCGAAAAGGAAATCACTGAGTGGTGAGCGTAATATTGATAACTGGTGAGATTTTACCAGCGATTTTACTTGTAGGATTTCAATCCAAGGAATTTCAAATCTGTAACTGAAGGCGTAGAGAATGATTTATAAAAATATTTTTTTGGGGGGGATGTGGTGCGAGAGTGATATTCTGTGATTAGGTTACCCTGCCAGCTGTGCGCAGCATTTTGAATGCCAAACGATAAGTTTGTGGAATACTGTACTCGTAATGTATGATATAACTTGCGCGAATGAAACCAAGTTCAGCATGGAAGTGACTGGGAAAGATTCAAGTAAATTTTAACTAGGCTAGCCCGTTAGGGTTAATCATTTGGGGTTAACAATTTTAGGTATGTATCATAATATGTATGGTATCATATAAAAAGCAAACACTAAAATACAGTACTTGTATACTATGATAATATACGTAGGCAAGTAGGCACCCGTGTGCACCACACAGTTATTTTGATGGGGGAGAAAAGAGGGCGAAAGTGCGTTCATATATTTGGGTGGTGGACATATTAAAAGTGTGAATGTATTTTCTCCGGGGTATGATACTATAATAATATGGCAATTATTATGGTATGATAATAATAATATTATGATATCATAGATTCAAAAGCCTGGCACATTATTTAATGGGTAATCTAGGGTTTAGGGTAACCCAGAGCCTAGGGTATTCGCTATTCCTTGGCATTGGTCGTTTACGGGGGGTGATGTATCATACCGTTCTACAAGTATGATGGAGATTTAAATTTGGCCAGCCTAGCGGGAGTTACCGAGCCATCGTGGTGGCAGGGGTGACATTCCAACGTCTACATTCTTGATAATCGATGTCCACCCGCTCGTCCTTAATCTGACATTTCCCAACCTCGCCATGTGAGTTTCTAATCTTGTTGCATTCTACACAACCTCCTCCTCCACGAGGGATTTCCGTATTTTGGGTTGTCTTGGATTGTAGGGATTCAACCTCCGGGTGGGGCGTTCCTTAGAGGGTGTTATTACAACATCGCACAAGTGAGGCAAGATGAGCCTAGCACTCTTTTATTTCTTGGAAACTGGTTCACTTTATCCTAGGGCACCAAGTTTGTTATCATCACGGCTGCTTTGCTCTTTGCAATCGGTGCAGACTTGGAAATGCGTATGACGCTATCATAAGTTTGCAGTGGGATCAATGGTGGTACAGGGTTGGGTGTTGCCCCACGATGCGTAGGATCGCAGCGTTCTTAAGCATAATAGGAGATATTGAGTGAGTGGGCGTATATTCCGGGTTCAGCCTGAGATTGGGAAATCAACAGACAAGTCCCTGTTTAATTGCGGCAAACGGCGACGCAATCCAGAGCGTTTCCGCGCGTATATCCAGGTTACGGACCTCCCAGCCCTTGTCCCGCTCTAGGCTTTCGAGAGTCTCCCGATTCTTCAACTCTTCTATCCGCCACCTTTACGTTCCAGTCTTACTGGCTTCCTGCGGTAGTCTTATTGTATTCCTATTCATTACCCAACCCGTCATTATTACACCCAGCCATCCCTTGCTGGGGGCCTCACGATGGAGCCCCCCCAACATTCCAACTCTTCATTCTCACCCCAGCTGAGTTTTAGGAAACCCCTACCACCGCCTCTTCCGCCTATCCCTATTCCTGGTTACGATGGGATCATGAGTGATGATCCTATGGCGATCGTATTTAACCTTGATCCTCGCCTTCAGGGGAGCCACTCGACAAATCCTCGCTCAATGCCATCACGCAAGAGTATGATGAACAGGTTTCAAGAGTCCAAGTTTTTCGATGGCTTTCGGGCTAAACTCAACAAGTTCGATGAAGACACTAGTTTTTTCACCTCTTTCAAATCTCAAAAACATCAGCAGAAGAAGAAGAAAGGAGGGAGGACTCCATTAGTAGTTAGGAGGAGATCTGGGTCATTGATTCCGGGGGTTGGCTCCATCACCAACTCTGACATTTCGACACCTTTACCACCACCACTGCCGGTTAAGAACGAAGATAAATTGCCCAAACATTCGAATGTGTTTACTGGGGTACCCACTCCGACTGACACCGCGGCCAACTCTCGTAACCACTCATCGGCTAATAGCGTCGACGCTGGTAGCCGGCCCGAATCACCAAATGCGATCCACAAGGTCAGGGGATTGCCCAGTTTGGAGGCTTCGCTGAAGGAATATTGCTATATCGAGGAACCAAAGGAGAAGAACGAGCTGGAGAAGATGCCTTCGGCCAGGGAGCCACAGCCCTTCACGAACCCCGGAAAGACTGCAAAGGAAGTCGAAGCTTTGGAGAATGATGCTGCTTCTCCCAAGGCAAAGGGGAGGGAGCCTTTTTTAGGGGCAGGCGGCCCGGAAATTGGAGGTCCTGGAAGCTATCAAAATCAGCCATGGAAAAGCTATGTCTCCCAGAGAAACCCTCAACAGCAGCAGCGTCAGCGTCTGCCGGGCCAAAGTCCACTCAACACGCTGAAAGGAGCCAACCAGAATTGTCAAACTCGAACCCAAGGTCTTATCGAAGAGGTCCCAGAGCAGGGCCAGATGTTTATACCATCAGTATCCCAACGGCTACACTTATGGAAACCGGAAGGGGAAGTGAAGACCATGCAAGAGCGGCTACGCACCTCCACCTCCACCTACACATCCCCACTTCTCAAATACATGCGCCCTCCCATCGACGGAGCACTTACTCCCAACCCCCAATTCACCCTTCCGTTTCTTCGGAGCGCGACAATTTTATCAGACGATCTCCCGCGGTTTAGCGAAAAGTCGCTGAGTGTGCATCACCTTCGTCAGGATTCAGAACTCTTTCTACATCCTACGAAAGCCACAAGCACCCCTAAGGACTCCGCTCTAGATTCCCCGCCCACAGGCATCAACAGTGCCGGAATCCCGGAACTTGAGGCCGTATCGAATACAAGAGTCTCTATGGACTGGGATACCAAACTACATGATCCTTCTACATACCTCCATCCTAACATTCCGATAAGAAACGCACCAAGCCTGCCGAATGACTCAAGCTCTCCCGTAGGAAGTTTTATCGACTATAAGGAATCAACACGATTTGTGAGGGATTATGCCCCGCAAATGCCGCCGATACCACTAGGAAGCTCATATTCTCCAAGTGTGGGAAGGCCGGTTGACAGTGACCACCACGATCAAACCAGAGAAGACACTTCTAAAGTTGAACAAGCCAAGGTCATTCTCAGAAAAGCTGGTAGCAATTCCCTAGTGCATCCTCCTGGAAAGGGTATGACGGGGCTTGTGTCCTTTTTGCATCGAGTCCGCGAGGTTATGCTTTCAAGGGATGAATCTCTCTTTTTGATGAAGGTTTGGCATATTTTGCTCATGGGATGGGCAATGTGGGCACTCGCAAAGCTCTTGGGCATTGGCGTCGAGTTGACGCAAGTTGTGATCCTAGAACCGGGGAGGATACTTTGCCATGCTCTTAAACGTTGGTTAGGTGGATAGATGGTGACAATGACTCTCGGAATTCCCTCCGTTCGGGAGGCCGGTTCATGTATGCTTGGCGATTATAAATGTAGTTTAGAGATTGGGGGTTTGGGCAGTTTGCCTGACGGCTACGAATGCGAATTTTCGACTGAAAAGGTCTTGGCGCTTCTGAGTGTTGCTTAGGTCGTAGTAGTTCTGTCTGTTTGACATTGGTAGAAGGGGGATGTGGAAAAGAGGATCGTGTCCAACCAAAACGTACAACTAGGGGGTTTTCGAGCCATAGCCGGCAACCCTAAGCCAAAGCCTTGCGGGGGAAAAAAAAAGAAGAGGTCTATTTGCGCATAGAGGCCCCCAGCAGAAGGGAGAGGGCTTTTCACTTTAATTCCTGTACTGTTGCGCAACAGGGGACCGGACATCACAAATTTCTTGACATGCTTCGTATGATACTTTACGTTACGATTAGATAATCCCATCCATCCGGCTCAAAGATGAACTGTTCTAAATATATGGGGCGTAAAAACTTGGAAAAATTGCGCATAGTATTTCACCTCAGATGCAAGCACATTGCCCAGCCAGTCTTTGGGCCAATTTCCTGACAACCATGTGGTTCTCAGCCCTGGATTTTGGGAGGAGGGAAAAGATGGGGAAGGAAAGGAAGAAAAAATTACCTTTTTTCTTGCATTCTCATTTTTAGAAAGAGAATCGTAGACAAGAGATCGATCTCAACGAATATCGCTCGAGTGCATGGCAACCCATAACTCCGTGATGGGGTAAGTTGGGCGGGTTGGGTCCTGTAAGAGGTGTTAAACATGAGAGATGTATAATATAAGAAGACTTTGGGAGGGGGGGGTTGCTACAATACCAAGCCCGAATACTCCAGGACCGGTAATATAAATTCTTTCTTAGTGATTCAACCCCACATCATACTGCCTATTATTCCACCAATTCCACGAAGAAGGTAAAAAATGCTTGACCCCTTCTATAACAAGGACAACAGCAACAGATATGGGTTGACCTTTGGTCCTGCAAGTCTCATGATACAATGAAAAACTTGCTTGGGGGATGTTATAGCTGGAGAAGAATGAATTATCCACGATGACGGTATATAGGGAGGGAGGGAAGTAAATGAGGGGAAAAGAAAAGAGTATAAAAGGAAAGAAAATAATAGAAGAAAAGTGATAATAATAATCTTATGTTCGGTCTAGTCGGTAGTAGTCGAATGACTGGGAAGTTCTTGTGAAGGACTAGGTAGCTACAATAGGAGATCTGATGGAGGTTCCGTCACAAGTTATTTTTACACCTTTTTTTTGATTATTTTGGTATTATACTAGTGTGATTGTTATTATAATAATATACTAATAAGCGTTAATAGTAACTGACCTATTGTAATTGTGAATTATTTTGAATGTTTTCCTCCTCCTCTTGCTAATTAACTTTCAACTGTTATAGGAGGGAGGGAGGGGGTTTTTTATAAAGAAGAAAAAAGGTGAAATGCCTTGTTCAGCATGTGACAATATAAAAAAAGTGCTATATTTCCGAAAAAACAACAAGGGATTTCGCAAACTGAAATAAAAAATTTACATCATTAGTAGATAGCAGGTATCGATCCACTCATGCTATGGAAACTCGGAAAGAAATAAGGACTCTGCAGCTTGAGGAGTATACAAGATTGTAATGGTTTTTACTCCCTTGCAATATTTTGCAAACATTATGATTCTCAATAGTTTCTACTGCTGTATGCATCTGATTTTTGTTTATATTTTTTTTTCAGGAATATGACCTATTTTAATAATAACATGCAGAACAGGGTCTAAGATTTTTTCTTCAGGGAAGGGGAGAGAGGCAAAAATTTCAACGACTAACCTGATATGTTTTGGAGTCCTGCCCTTGCGCTGCAGAGAGAGAAAAGAGAAAAAAGTAAAAAAGAAGAGAAAAAAAGAGAGAACTACTAGTATCTGGTTAGTGATAATATTGATAATTTGTGACTAGCAGCTAACAGCAATATTTTTACTTGTTATATCTAAGTACTATTATTCAGCTTTGCTTTCTTTTCAATCTGAATTTCTTTTTACCATTGGTTATGTTATATTTCTCTTTTCTCTCTATTAGATTTTTAGAGTTGATTACAAGCTTGTTTCTAGATAATAAGACCGAAATAATGTCTGATACATCACTTAACTTGTATGTTTTTTCCTATTTTAAGTGAATTAGTACATGCAATTTTGGCTTTGTTCCACTGAAGCAGGACCCTATAATGATCTTTAACTAACTGTATCTTTCGATTTCTTTATATCTTCATTTCTGGTTTACAATAAGGAATATTACAACAAATGCTAGCAATAATCAAGTTCACCTATTGATAGCTTTTGAATTATCAGACTCTTTTTCCTCCTCTGATATATGATACTAATATCACTATTTACTAATCAATTGCTGTTTAGATTTGGATATTAAATTGTAACCTACTTCCAAGTATCTTGGGAATCCCAAGAGCACTCTGAAGATACAATTAGGATAGGAGGAGAAGCGTCAATGGATAGGTCTTCAATAGACAAGGTAAAAGGCATGGAACTAATAGAGTGAACATTCAACTTATAGTATTAAAGGTAATGGTCCTGGAAGGCTTGAGAGTCGGAATCCTGAAGGGATTTGTTACAAACCTATCCTTAGTCTGTGGGACAAGGCACACTATCTTCTTTAACAGCAACAGGTAACGATACGTACCGCTTGTCTTACCGCTCTTCAGGTCTCGTAGCCTTATGTCGCCTAGGGAATGCTGAGTCCTCTCACTCCTAGCCCTTGCGACTGCTCAGTAGCGATACGTTCCTTGAATCACCTTTCGGTCGGTGATATAAACGGATAGTCGTAATAAGAATAAAGTATCGATTGAACTAATAGATAAAATATAACATAGGAAGTAACTAAGGTGGTTGCGTGAAGAGCTAGCTATCTGTGTCCGTGACCCTCCTTATATAGGTGCTCTTCCCACAACCCTAACACTGGTGACTTTACCATGAGTCACCTCTTTACTATGACTGCCGTGTGAGTCATAGTATAACAAACATCCTATGACTCTCAATTTGAGTCATAGTATACAATCCCCATAGTATCCAATTCCCATAAAAGGTCATGTGCGCTAATCGCGTCACATGTGTGAAACCCCTGACTCATACTTGCAGTCAGGTGCGAAAGTCATAACATCATATGACCTCATAATTGTGAGTCATGAAATCATAAACATAAATCAAATCAAACATTCATAATCATAAATGATCTCACAAATCGTGAGTCATGTAAAACGTTCCATATTGCTAAGTCACGATTTGTGACCATAGCTCCTCTCTCTCCTCAGCTTGAGTCCCATCAAGCTATTCACCAAGTTTCATAAC
>QFET01007119.1:0-29188 GCA_003316355.1 Tuber calosporum | reverse complement strand
CAAAGGAAAGGCTAACGAGAGTGGTAATAGAGGTACCGGAACATGTACTCATGTTACATACTCCTTGCCAGTGTGGGTTGTAGTCATTGTGTAACATCCCTGTTCTATAAACAATCATATTTTAAACTGGTAGCATTTCCCATATTTGTTAAAATATCATACTTAGAAATTTATGGTAAAATAAAAATTCTGAATACTGAAGTAAAAAGAATATTCTATAAAAGTTACAGTATGCAGTCGGAATTGGTCTACACAAGGAATAACTTTAGAGTAAAATATAAGAAAAATCTATTGAAGACGTAAAAATTACATTCCACTCAGGATTCAACCAGGAACCTTTTAGTTCAAAATTTTGAGATAAATACCCCTAACCCTGCACATGTAAGGCATTGCATTTTGAAACGCCAGTGTTCTGCGTTAAAAGTGACCAGCACCATATCACGGAACGCTTCGCGCCCTCACCCCCCATCAGCCTGCTACGCAATCCTCCCAGATGCGAGTTATCGCAGACATCTTGGCATCGTAGAAATACGGATAATTGGGCCAAGTATCATAGCGGTCCATCAGTGAGGTTTTGCCTTTTTTGATTTGTCTCAAGGGGGTTGAGCAGGCAGCTTTTTTTGCCCGGCCCTAGAGTCCTGATACCTTACTCTACAGGCCTAACTTTACTCACAACGAAACAAGGTGGCGAGGACCAGGGCAACTATACCTTGTCGGTCAAAAGGGAAATCGCCAAAGTAGGGTAACAAGAAAAATGGCTGCTGGTCCTTGTTCGCCAACTCCATAGTGTCGTCTCGGGCACGGACGTTTGCGAACTTTCAACTTATCGGTATGGTGCTTGACATTGAAATCAACCCTCATGGGTAATTCATTTTTTGCTTATATAATAAACACAAATAGTGGGACTTGTCAAAAGTAACTTGGAAACTGACAATACATTCGGTAATTCGAAATTTTACTCCCTCCACTAATATTGCCCTGATTGCAAATCAGAAAGCATAGAATCGGAGAGGAGTGTCTTCTGATCACTTCTGTGAAGCCGTGGTTATGTACTGCACAAGCACGGCAGTCAAGAGAAGGCAACTTACTCGTATGATACTTGCGCAGAGCAAGTTGGCCGAGTTGCCAAGCCGCCTTAGCGCTAGCGGTATATGTGCTCAGCCAGGGGAGGGGTGAAGGAAGCGGGATGAGGTGATGGTGGTGGTGGTGGGAAAAGCGCCGAGAGTGGAGGGGGTATGATAGGTAGGGTGCTGTAGTAAAAGTGAAGGAGGTAGAAGGGGAGGAGGACCAATTTACTAAAGTGCTCTTTACCAGTATCTGCACACGCTTGCTCCAGGTGCACGAGCATTGCACCAGCAAAGGCTTAATTCTGCTTGCTTACGGGCGAGGCTGGGGGTAGCGTGGGGAGTTGGCAGTGTGATATGGAAGAAGGAATGGTCAGAGATTCTTGTTACAAGCGTGTCCAGCGGATCAAAACCGCATTGCAGCCGTCCCGTACCCCTTGAAACTCCTCCAACGGGGAGATTGTGGTACAAAGTTTGGTCGACGACCCATTGGGGCTTGACATCTATCTTGTGCTCACTCCAACCGCCGATGTAAAGTATTGGATACGACAAGCGTGCTATGGTTTGGGAGGGCGTGGTAGGCGACTAGGAGGGGGGGGAAGTGAGAGAGTGCAGAGTGTAAGGGTCCCCATAATGAACGTTGTGGTTTCGTGCGACCTTGAATAGACATTTCACTATGTCTTAGCTTTCTGGAGCGAATGTCCTCGTAGGAGGTTGATGGGAGAGTGTGCACCTCGCCAGGCTACCTTGTAGATTGCCGGTATGCTTATATGCCGCAGTATTAGATGCGTCTTGCTCTGGGCAGGATATTCACTGGCGGTTCTTGACGTTAGAAAGACCTTTCCATAACCAATAGGGCAGATCCCTCCGATATTTCACAGGATGAGTTGATTCTATACGGTATGCTTCTATGAAATCTCCTACTCCGGCCAATTTTGGTGCTCTGATTTCAGGAATCAGCTATTGCGCGGGCAAACTTGCGTTAGCTCTGAGTCTCACCTCACCAGTCGGGTAAGTTAAACGGTGCTATCTGGCAGCGTAGCGCTATGCGATAAATGAAGAGCGATGCAAGACACTAAAGCATTCATACCATCCGTCCAGTAAAAACAGCTACCCGGAGTCCCAAGCAATTCCTCTCAACCCTCACCATCAGATAATGGTAGCCTAGCAAGCCCGGTCAACCCCGTGGCAAGCTCGACCCCTTACTTTCACTGTCACACAAGCATTCCCAGAGCACCTAAACATTCTGGGTTTCCTGCACCAGCAGAGTACGAGTACCGGGCTACCGCCATGAAAGGGGGCATGCCCTGTAATCACGAGGCTAGTGAGCCTGAACCCTGGCACAACGAGTCGGCGGGATTCCCGTCGGTAGGAACCAAGCGATGCCAGCCAACGCGGGTAATGCTGCGATACTAGGCCCACTCACTGGTGTCCTTATAAGCGCCTGTGCGCTGCGGCTCTGAGAGAACAACTGGCTTTTGTGAGTCGACGACTTGCTATGATACCGGTATGAGGATGAACATACCTAGCGAGGCAACAGCGTGCTCTATTCTTACAAGAGCAGTGGTGGGATACCCTGATACGGGAGTGCGCAGCTTCGCGCCTAGGCCAGCCCACGGTGAGGTAAGCGAAGTTGAGGAAACCCTGCCTTGCTATCTACGCCAGCGAGAGAACATTTTGGAAGTGTGTATCTGTGCTTATGGGAGTCCTTTATATACCTGTACACCGATTGGTGGGCCAGGCTTTTTTCTTCCCGCTGCTGTCTTTAATTCCCTCCGTAAACAGGTTGTTCATAACTTTTCGCTTTACCTCTATTGTTCGATGGGAAAATAGTTCGAACCCTGGGGTACTTGAGGTTCCGGTTTGTTTTCCCTTCGGGTGTGGCGAATTTTACTCACTTTTTTTTAGTATGGTGATAGGCGAGACTATCCCCCCGATTAGTTCGATCATCACCTATCGGAGGAATAGGCTCGCCCGCTGAAAGCTGACCTAGCCAATTAACGAGCTTGACCTTTCCCTCGTTGAAGACAAACCTTTCAGAGTCTGGAGTTAGGAGGTAGAATAAAAACAAGCACCCGAAAATAGGTTAAGGGATTGGTTGCGTCAGGTTAGGGTTCTCTATCCTCCCCCACCCGTGTTGCTTCGAGAGGTTGCGGGGTTGGGTTGAGTTGAACCCGCTAACTTATCTTTTTGGTATCGGCGCCCAGGTTCATCTTGATAAACTCTGTGCCCCAAGGTCTATTGAGGGCTTAGCTATCATACAACGCCGGACAAAACCGCATCCACCCTTTCTCAGCTTGAATCTTGAGCGACATGTCCAACAATGACCGGTATGTGACGCCTTCTTATATTCACTGCTCCTTCTTAGGTTGCCTGGGCCATCTGTTGGGGGCTAATTACTTATTAACTGCCACTTTGATTAAAGCCCTATCAATGGATCATTCAGTGGGAATGTAAACAGCAACAATTTCGTTATTGGAGGCGATGGGGCCGGTGTCTGGCAGCATTTGATGACCGAGATGATGAAAAGTGTGCAGTTCCATCTGTGTATTCTAATGTCTATTAGGTTGGGGGTGAGTGCTGATCGGCTATCAGGCCACGCCGGCAATGGAGAACCACCCGGAGCTGGGGGGGGGCGACAGACCGAACCGCATGTCCGAACTCAGCTGGAGGTTCCGAACCCGATCCTGAGTGGTAATCTTGGTGTCAACAATGTCGCAGGGAATCCCGCCTTCTTCACCGAGGGGGCTATATTCAGAGGTAGGTGGCCGTGACTCCTGGGTGAGAGTTGGGACCTAACGTCTCCTCTCGGATGGACAGAACCTAGGGATAAAACGCCAGAGCCCACGCCTGAAGAAATGGGAGCCCATGGTCCCTCTGTTAGCACTGTAAGGGAACCTCCAGCTTGGAAGTTGGGTTACGAAATTGGTAAAGGCTCCTTCGGGACTGTATTCTTGGAAAAGGTCCAGACGCGTGGAATGGAGTTCCCTGAGTTATGGGCCGTGAAGAGGATAACACGGACCCTGCCAAATTTCTCCGCCAAGCATTATCAAGCTGAGATCAGAAATTTACAGGCATTGCTAAAGGTAAGTTTTGTCCAAACTTGCGTCCTTTCATAACCGGCACTGGTCTCATTCGATTTACGGGAGGTTTTTTCTGACATACCGGTATTGACAGCACGAGTGGTTCGTCAAATTAATCAACTCCTATGAGGATGCTAACCACGTGTACATTGCTATGGAGTATATTCCGATGGGGGATATGACTAAGACTTTTGTCGATGGCTATCGGTGGAATGAAAGGGACACTAGGGTGGTAATTGAGCAGCTGCTCCGCGGATTGGTAGTAATGCATAATGAAGGGATCACACACCGCGATCTGAAGCCAGAGGTATGCACCCTCCCTGCCTAAAGCACCGCAGTCAAAACCTAACCGCCACTAGAACATATTCCTCTACCTCCCAGAGGACGAGACCCAGGTCCTCCGCGCAAAAATCGGCGACTTTGGGACCTCAAAGCGCATCCCACTCGACAGCGCCTCCACTTTCCTGAAAACCAGCGCTGGCACGCAAGGCTACATGGCGCCCGAAATGGAAGACACGTCGAAACCCAAGACCAATAGAGTGGACATCTGGTCCCTCGGGTGTATCTTGTACCGGATGGTCGCCGGCAGCCCTCTATTCGGTGGTCGCTTCGCGGTATTTAAGTACGCCATGACTCCATCTGCCATTCTCCCGGTGGCCAAAGACATAGCCCTCAGTGTCTCCTGTATGAACTTCCTCCTTGACGTCCTGAAACCGAATCCAGGGTGTCGGCCGAGCGCCGAGGATTGTCTGAAGACAGCCTGGATCACGAGCAAAGCTCCTGGATCGGCGTACTCTATCGGAAGTGACCTCTACACCAGATTGTTGAAGATTGATTGTGCAGCGCCCGATATAGATTCATTCACGGATGTGATTGCCCATCGGGCGGCGGATAACACCCCTGCCAGGAGTTTGTCAGCTGGCATGACGCCGGCGACGGGCTCAACGGCCAGCTCAATCAGGTCTGCAAGGACTTTTGATACTACGAGGACTCTGGTTTCCCGTTAGGCACTTGGGATAGGGCGGGCGCAATGAGCACGTTTCTTTCTTTTTTCCCCTTTCCATGTCTCTCTTTTCCTTTGCCCTAAAAACTCGAACAATCGCTCCTTGTGCTAGGACGTTGGAGTTGCCTCTCTTAGTAAGCTCGGTGTTCTTTTTCTTTTTTGTTTGTCTTGGAGAGCAGGTCTTTTGGTGTGTTTTTCGCACCTTTTCCAGAGAAGGAAGTTTTGGGCTTTATCGCATATGGTCCGTTTATTCGAGTTCCTGTGAACAAACAATTTGATACCTAATTTGCGTTCCCTCCGAGTCTCCGAACGAGGGAGCAAGTCCTCTGGAGAGCAAAGTTCTCTACGAAACAAAAATGGCTTTCGTTCTCGCTTTTTTATATATATATCCCACATTTCATACTCACTTACCTTAAAGAACTCGTATAATCAACCTTCTCCGTAGCAGGGGCTGATATCCAGGTTCATAGACAAAGATCTCTAAGCGGGATTAGTGTTTCCCTCACAAGGCAGAACCTCGGGGTGTCGAGGCTGTTGGATCTCATTAACTGGTATTCGAAATTCTGCTAGCCTGTAAAACTAAGCCCATTGTGGGCGGATTCTTGGATTGGCAGAAATTAACCCTTACAGAGAGGTAGTAGATGATACAGGTTTTTAGAGTAAGTACCCGCGAATACCCCCTCGGATAGTTAAAATAGGTTAACCTGCGAAATAATCCCCGACTTGAACGAAAACTTATTCCTGGGTGCTTCTACTCGATCCCTTTGGCCCGGGTTGGGCTATGCGCCATAAATTCGTAATGTATTCCTTACTTTTTGTTTTATTTATGTCTATCTAGCATAACTCTATTGGAGGGCGAGCGTCGAGCTTGGGCTTATATTTCACGCAACAGTAGGATAGGAATGGAGTAGGATTTTAGGTTTTGCTTACCATATAATATCATACTAGTCTCAATTATGTATGATGTGATAATATCATACACAGTATTCACCCCACAGTGTTCACCCCATAGCCAGTGGAAAAGCTGAAACGGAAATAAGCTAAAGGTTGCCCAGATGTACTCGGGTATCATACCAGAAGGATAAGGCAGCCCTGTTGCCGATCATATATATCTGGAGCGCATTCTAGGACCCTTAATTACAGAGAGAACCTGTGATTCTATAAGGATCACAGTGCCGTATGATATCTTCTATTATCCGTATACCCGTTAGGGTGGTGTCTCCCTGGGGTTTCCCTTGATAACAACTGATTATCTATTATCGCAATTTTTGCCAAGACCGGGCGTTTGTTGAGGTTAGGCGGTGCGTGAAGCCTAAAACCGGTAAGCTTATGAACTCCCGATTGATGTGGTGACTACCGGATGTTTTTAGGTGTCTTGTAATAGACCAAGAAGTGTGTACAAATATCATGCTTGTAAGGTACAAGTACCAGAGCATGGCGAGGGACATCTGTAGCCTGAACATGCGGGCATTCGTTCTAATCTATTTACAGTAGGTTAAGCTGCCAAGATTGGCCCACTTCCAGGTTAATACTTGAGGAAATATTTATTAACAGCCCTGCCAAGGAAATTAGCAGTAATTAACCTATCCCGCATATTGTCCCACCTCCTACCAAAAGCTGACCCGCCCTTAAACCCTTATATCTCCATGAAAACTTGAGATATTTCGATTTTCTCTCTATTAGCATTTAGAGAATCACCTACCCTATCACCTAATACGGCCATACTTCTTGTTAGAGTGGTGGTTGAAAATACTTCTGCAGTTGAAGATGGACAATATTTTCTTGGTAAAGTGCTCCGGCTATAGATGTCCCTCACCATATGTTATATGGAAGACTGCTCGATCACTGTTCCGGTATGACGTCAACCTTCCCCTCCCGTGTCGCTTCGAGGGGTTGACTTCCATGTTTTTATGCCCCTTTTTATTGACGAGGCTACACCAATCCAGGCGGGGTGGAATTGAGTCAAGCCCGGAGCGAGCCAGCTAACCCTATAATATCTCGATTTGGTGTCAGCGGCCAGGTTCATCTTGGTAAACTCTGTGCTCCAAGTTCTATCACGGGCTTGGCCAGCATACACACTTCTCGTGTTTTCAACGTTGGCTAAAATCGCATTTAGGCTTTAACAGCTTGGGTCTTTAACAAGATGTCTCGTGACCACAGATGTGTTGCGTTTTCTAATGTTGGCAACCATTCCTTAGAGGGACGTTACACCGATGGTTTATTGGAGTATACTGTATAGTGCAAGAATGCATAACTGTCAACCTCATTTATAGGTGTTTTCAATGGAACATAACCTACCCAACAGTGGCCCAACTAGTATAAAAAAAGTGTACAAATATAGATCTAATCAAGAAGCATAAAAGTACGCTTTTTAAATTTTCTGAAAGCAAATAGAGAGAGTGGCATCTGGGTTTGGAAACCTCCATATTTGGTGTGAAATTTGAGGTCTTGGCATTTTAATGCAACATTGAGTAGCTGAGTAATCATGAAATCCGGGGTGTAAGCCAATTACAGTAATCTGAATCATACTAAGAGGCATACATTGTGTGCCATACTAAAGTTCAACCTTTTTCAATAGGCAGAATTGGAAGATGAAAGTGGTAAAGCTGACTTGCTACCTACCTTGGAGGCCAACTAGGAGGCTGACCCAAAAGCAAATTGATTCAATTATGGAAGATAAACTCTTCAGTCCAGATCTAGAGATCACCAATGAGAATGATATACTTTCTAGTAAGTTCATATCCAAGCAGTCAGTGTATCTTATGATTAGCCAGTAGACCAAGAACTATAATATTATCAACACTCCTTCATGGACAATCACTAACAGTCTTGGCAATTATGTTGCACAGCTACTGTTGCATTTCTCTATGCCACATGGTTGACACTCTTCCATTCCTGAACCCATACCTCAGTATATCCTTGAACTCTGCGGTATATCGATAGGCTCGTGATATCCGCTTTACGGCCCATAGAGCAGGGCACTCCATTCCATGTTTCTGCACTTTCTCCAGGAACACAGATCCGAAGGAGCCAGTCCCGATTGAGTAATTCAACTTCCAAGCCGGCAGCTCCTAAATAGGGTACAGTACTACCGGCTTCCATTTCCTCAGGCCCGGGTTCTGATGTCTAATCCCAAACTCCTGTTCATCCGAGATGAGATGTTAGGTCCTTACCATAGGCCAGCACTCTCGTACCTCTCACTGCATCGCTGACTATATTATGGTACGGGTAGCTAGGCTCACGACTACTTTCAAAATCCAAATTGCTGTCGGTAGTCCCGGCGAACGCTCCACTTACACAAGTCATTCCAACCAAGTTATAGTTGACATAAGTAGTTCTTCCAACAAACGAGCCAGGAAATGCTCCCAGTGAAAGGAGAAACCAACACAAGAAAGCCTAACACGGCGGTCGTTACCATATATCCCGCCCAAGGTCTAGGCATATAAAGCGTCGATCCGGTTTTGTCCGACGTTTTAAATTTGTGCAATATGTGTGGTAGCTGAACCCCCCCATAGGTCTCTGAATAGAGAGTCACCCAGACGAACCTGGCCACTGATGTTGAATAGATACCGGAGGTGATAGGATTTGTGGTCTCACTATGGGCTTAACTCAGCCAAGTCTCACAACGACTTGGAGTGGCACGAGCGGGGGAAATGGAGAACTGTGATATAATACAAGTGGGAAGCAAAAAATGAGTGGGGCACAAGCGATTCTACACAAAAAGTGGCCAATTTGACACACTTATTCCAGCACCAACACTTGAATTAAAAATAGGATAACTTCATAGAGTGTTCAGAGAAGATGCAGACTATAAGTTATCAGTTTGGTAAACGTTTCAGAATAAAAGAGTGCATTCTGGCTTATAAATAGCTTAAAAAAAAAAAAGTATCGTACAGGCATCATTTATGCAACTGGCCCGAAGCTTGTTTTGATTTGTAAATTCATCCTTCCTGATGAGGGTTCAGCGAAAAGCCTCTACGGTATCAGTCCCTAAACTTTTGCTGTTGGAAGAATAGGCTATAAATGCTTGTGGTTCCCCAATGATTTTGGGACCTGCGCATTACCGGTACCGTAGTAAAGTCGATATCAAAAAGTGCTCGCGTCTTAGGGGCTGTTTGGCACGCCGTTATTTGAGATGATAGTAATTTGAAAACATTTTTTGCAGATTGGATTTAGATTAGATTTGGAACCGACAAATTAAAACTGGGAAAAAGTATTATGATGTGAGTACCGAAATAATTGGGAATGGCTCTAGGACGTCCAAAACATCCCCTTTGGATTGGGGGGGAAAATACAGCAAGATTCTCTTTCACCCCTCACTTGAGGCGAGGAAAAAGAAAAATACGATAGACCTTCCTCAGGTAGGAGAGGCACCCCAACGTCCTTGCGAGATTCCCGATGATTCCGGTTTTTGTGGTGATAGAATAATAGTAGTCTGTTGGTTCGCGGGCAGATGCCAACAACGGGTTTGGATGCTGCTATCAGGGCCAGTTCCTCATATTTACAGCCCTGGAGTTCTATCGTTCAAAAGGCGTGTGTGGTACTGCCGGTGTGGCTCGAGGTGAGGCTGCAAATGAACCAGCAAACCGGCTCGCAGTTTCTGACATAAGCAGTCCCCGAGCGCTTGTGTAACATGTTTCGGGTCTAGTGCTTCTCCATTTGAAGTCAAGGGCAAGGCTTCACTGTCAACCCCGCATTTCCTTTGCTCTGGTGATCGCAATGACAGACCTCAAGTGAGTTAACATCTTGCCCTCAACGACACCCAAAGCCGTTAATATCGAAAATGTCAAACTCCTTCGGTGCCGGTAATTCGGGCAATGATAATACCAGTAATGTCACTCATTTTATCACCGGCGACGCCCGCAACGAGTCCAAAATACTAGAGTGGCTGTCTCCACTAGAGCCATGGGTACGGCACCGAGACATTGGAGCCCAGCGGGTGGACAGCATAGGAGTCTGGTTGCTGGAAACCAAGGAATTTAGGAGCTGGTACAATGGTAGTAGAGGGGATGAATCTGACCATGCCATCTTATTCTGCCTTGGCAATCCAGGAGTGGGAAAAAGCCATATCACGTAAGAGGAAATGTGTCGTTGCCGGGGATCGAAGGTGGTATTGCTGATAAGTTGCGATAACAGTTCGCTAGTTATAGACAAGTTGTGCGATGAGGCCGAGGAGGACGGTACTGCCGTTATGTGTTTTTACTTCGACTTTGCTACCCGGCATGAACAGTCACCAATAAATATGCTTGGCTCCCTGCTGAGACAGCTAGTTAGTGGGCCGGAGGAAATCGCCCCAGCGGTAGCCAAGGGTTACCGGAGCCAGAGAAAGGGAATTGGAGGTAGGGCGCTACAAGTTTCACGCATTTTGAAGATGTTCCGCGCCATCACAGCTACACAGCGCACGTTTATATGTGTTGATGCACTTGACGAATGTGTGCCAGAGCACCGAATGGTAGTTCTTGAATCGCTGGGACAGATACTGCAGGGGTCACCGAATACTCGCATATTTATGACAGGGAGACCATATGTGCGGAGTGAGGTGGAGAGGAAACTAGATGGGACGGCCGCCTTTATATTGATACAACCTACGGAAGATAGTGTCCTTGGATATCTGCGCAACAAACTCAAGAATGACATCACCCCAGAGGTAATGAACAGCACATTGGAAGCAGATATTATGAAGAGCATCCCAAAAATAAACTCGGAAACGTATGTAGAAAGGAGTGCAAGGGAGAAGTTACCCTAGGTTAATGGCTGACATATTTGAATATAGATTCCTACTCGCTTCTGTCCATATAAAGGCAATCCTGCGAGGGGCCACTATTGCTGACCGGAGAAGAGCACTTGAGTCTATAAAAGATAGTGCAGGGTTAGGGGGTGCATATGATGTGACGCTAGAGAGGATAAAGGCCCAGGGCGAGGAAATGTCAAAACTTGCGATGGCCGCTCTGAAATGGGTGTGTTATTCGGAACGACCGTTACAGGTGGATGAGCTGTGCCATGCGCTGGCGGTGGAGATAGGGGCAACGGATTTCGATCCCGAAAAGATTCCCTCGATAGGTACACTGCTACACTGTTGTCAAGGCTTAATCATGGTCGATAAGGAAGCCTCGGTTGTCCAGTTAATCCACCCCACAGTACAAGAGGATCTTTGTAGTCATCCGTATCTTTTCAGTAAACCAGACTCGATACTCGCAGAAACCTGCTTGACCTATCTGAGCTCGCAACAGGTCAAGGCCCTCACATCCCATCCTCCCCCAGACCATCAAAGCATGCCGTTCCTCAAATACTCATCGAGATACTGGGGAACACACGCGGGGAGGGAACTCTCAGGCCGTGCGAGGACCCTTGCACTGGAGCTCTTGGGCCAGTACGAAGACCATGTGTCCGCTGTATCACTTTTGCAGCAGATAATGCATCCAAATAGTACCGGGGACATCGACGGTTCTCACTTCTCTGGGCTTCACGCTGCGTCATTTTTCGGGATCGCGGAACTTATGACTGCAATTATAAATGCCGGAGATTGCGAAATCGACCAACGAGATTGCACAGGTAGTACACCACTTGTGTGGGTAGCGAGGAATGGTCATGTAGGGGCGGCGAAGCTACTGCTAAGACGGGAGGATGTCGACCCCAATCGTCCGGATAGGCATGACCGAACACCACTCTGGTGGGCTGCCGTCTACGGACACGAAGGAGTGACCAAGCTACTGCTAGGGCGGGCAGATGTCGACCCCGACCGCCCTGACAAGTATAATCGAACACCACTCGGATGTGCTGCCGTCAACGGACATGAGAGGGTGGTGGAGCTATTGCTGGAACAGGAAGGTGTCGACCCCAATCGCCCTGACAAGTGTGATGAAACGCCAATCGGGTGGGCTGCTATCAACGGGCACGAGGGAGTGGTCAGGCTACTGCTAGAGCTGGGGGGTGTCGACCCCAATCGCCCGGATGTCAATGACCGAACACCACTCGGATGTGCTGCTGTCGAGGGACATGATGAAGTGATCAAGTTACTGCTAGAACGGGAAGATATCGACCCCAATCGCCCAGATAAGTCTGGTCAAACGCCACTCAGGTGCGCCACTTTCATGGCACATGAAGGAGTGGTCAAATTACTGCTGGGAAGGGAAGATGTCGACCCCAATCTCCCAGATCAGTTTGGTCAAACCCCACTCGGATGTGCTGCTGTCAAGGGACATGAAGGAGTGGTCAAGCTACTGCTGGGACGGGGAGATATCAACCCCAATCGACCCGATAAGTATGGTCGAACACCACTCATGTGGGCTACTGCCAAGGGACATGAAGGAGTGGTCAAGCTACTGTTGGAATGGAAAATTGTGGACCCCCACAAGTCAGATAACCACGGTGATACACCACCCGTCTATGCGGCAACGGATCTTTCCCGATTGATGAAGAATACAAGTTATTGTATCCCAGAATACGAACACCCTGTCACCATACAAATCTCCCGCGAGGAAGACTATGAGGCGTGGAGTACTGCTGCTACCGCTGGCCGCGGCGGTACTTCACCCCCCTACTTTGCAACGAAAAATACAAGTTACTCTATCCCAGACGAAGGACGCCCCTCCCAGCAGGGCCGTAGCCCGGCTTCTCTCCTCATAGAATACTTTGAGGGTCCCAAAACTAAACCTTCTAATCCTGGTCCTAGCGTCCGTGTCAAACTGACTCCGTCTGCAAAGAAGCGCCACAATTCTAAGGCGTCACTTGGTGGCCCACTTGGTGGCCAAGGGCGACGAAGGAACCCAGATCAAGCAGAAAACCCAGGCGGTTCGTCACCTGGTGGCCAAAGGCGGCGGAGGAACTCACCTCAAGCAGAAAAACCAGGCGGTTAAACGATGGCCCTCAAATCGCGTGGGATTCCCCCTTTCCAGCACCAGCCATCCCCAACCTCTGCAGGTCTTGTATGCGCTATCGCTGGTATCGCCACCTTCCCTTTTTTCCTCGCGCGTGCTTTGCATGAGTCCGATAACGTGATCCCGAACTTCTCCGCTGCTGATATTGGCGGAAATCACGCATGTATGTATAGTAGACATTCCCCCTCTAAAACTCCCGGATATTTGCTAACGTTGACGAATAAAGGCAATGAGCTTCTATTCCTTGCAGAAAGCAGGGACTATTCCAGTTGTTAGCTTGCATCACATATCTCCCAATTCCCCGATCTAATAGATTCCTTGTTACAAATCGCCTTTTTGCCTTCTCTTGTTCATGTACCGGTACTTGTTTCTCCCTTGGTTCCCCTTACTAGCGATAGATGGATATATGGACAGATGGATAAACTACCCATGAGCTTCCCTTTCTGGTGCGTGAGCACATAGCGTATGTATTTCCGGAGCCACCGACAAGGAGGTAGACCATAGAGAGTGCGTCTTCGAGATGATAAATTCCCCGCATTGGTCAACGCTGCAATCACTCATCCATCCCCGGAAAAAATGCATACCCTTCTACCAAACCCTCCCGAATTCCTACTAGGATAAAAAAGGTAACACAGATTGAACCTACTTCAAGTTACCCAACGAGGAAGTTATCACTAGCCATGCAATGCTCGGGAAAAGCATAAAATAACCCGAATCCAAGCAGCTTGACAAACAAACGCAGGTCTCGGTGAGAAAAAACACATGGTACCACTAAAGGGCCTAGCACCGCACCGCTGGTAACTGGCACGATAGCTGGTAATTCACTCGCGTGCTGTAGTTGAATATTACGAACGTGAATCTATAGCATTCTCAACCTCGATACCACCAATATACTCCACTACTTGCTCATTTTTCTCCTCACCTCACGCAATATCTAAACTATCCAATTCATCCAATACATTTCCCTTCTATTCGAGATTTGCGAGGTGGGTACAGTCTTAAATGATAATGCTCTAAATGTGTACAGGTAGGCATTCTTCAAGAAAGGTAATAGGAAAAGTGTTAAGAAAAATAAGTGCAAACCTTGTTTAGCCCTGAAGTCCTGCCACTGAAATCCTGAAAAAAAAAAAAAAAATTGCATAAATCTGAAGTTTTGGATGGATAATCTGAGGATAGTTATAAACTAAAAGATATATGATATAAACATCCGTAATATCTAACCACCAGGTGGGTGAGATACATGCATAATCCCAAACTCTTATCGTGAAAGATCAATGATAATAAGGTAATGTTTATGTGCTATCCCTGCGGGCGTCCGACGCGGTAGTCCGTTACCAGCGTCGCCGCAGTGGATAAACTCCTCGTCGGAGCGTTATCCGCCACCTAATCGGCACTCCTATCTGAGAACGAATCTATATCAGGTGCTCCAACTGCAATCCTGCGCAATATGGTATAGAGGTCCCTTCCGATAGAATACTCCGATCCAGAAGCTTTGCCCCTGATCCAGTCCTTCGTCAGACAACCCTCGGCGCTCGGTCGGCCCTCTGGACTCGGTTGGAGAACGTCACGGAGGAAGTCCACACAGTGGACACGGAGGCCTATGTTTGTGACTGCCGGGGGCGGGGAGGAACTATTCATGGCGTACTTATATACCTCGAACCGGTTGTTGAACAGGGGGCTGCCAGCGACCATCCGGTACAAGATACATCCGAGGGACCAGATGTCGACGCTATTGGTCTTGGGTTTCGACGTGTCCTCCACTTCGGACGCCATGTAACCCGGTGTGCCAGCAGCAGTGTTTAGGCAGGTGTAGGCGGTAGAGAGTGGAATCCGCTTTGATGTGCCAAAGTCGCCAATTTTTACACGGAGGACGTAGGGCTCACCATCTGGGAGGCAGAGGAATATGTTCTAGTGACTATTAGATTTGGCTGCAGTGTTTTGGGCGGGGAGAGGGGCAGACTTCGGGCTTCAGATCACGATGCGTGATCCCTGCTTTATGCATTATTACCAATCCGTGGAGCAGCTGCTCGATTACCACCCTCGTATCACTTTCGCTCCACCGATAGCCTCTCCCAAAGGTCACCGATATGTCCCCTATAGGGATATACTCCATAGCAATGTACAGGTAGTGAGCGTCCTCATTGGAGGTTTTGAACTTGAGGAACCACTCGTGCTGTCGATAGGTCGGACAAAACCTCCCGTAAATCGAATGAGACCAATACCCATCACGAAATGAGGCAAGTTTGGAGGGAACCTACATTCGATAATGCCTGTAAATTCTTGATCTCATCCTGGTACCGCTTGGTAGGGAAGTTTGGCAAGGTCCGTGGTATCCTCTTCACGGCCCATAACTCAGGAAACTCCATTCTACGCGTCTGGACCTTCTCCAAGAATACAGTTCCGAAGGCGCCGCTGCCTATTTCGTAATTCAACTTCCAAAGTTGCGGTTCCCCAACAGGGGCATCATTGAATTGCCTTTCTTTAGGCGGGGGCACCGGGGGTTTATCCCGAGGCTCTGTCGACCCTGACGAAATATTAGGTTATCATGACCACCTAGGAGCTCGGCCACATACTTGCGAATAGAGTCCTCTCAGGGGCGAAGCAGGAATTAATATTGATCGCGTTGTGTTCACCCCAGGGTCTTGGGTTCGGAAGAGGGGGTAGAGACTGGGCGTGCAAGTCCATCCATTGGTCGCGCCTGGTTTTGGGGCGTTCTGCCTTGTCGGAGCGATCAGTACTCACTCACAATCTGATGGACATTGGGGTACTCCTAGTAGGCAAGGAGCACTTGTGCCCGATAACAAGGATCCGCAGGATACGGTGTACAGGAAAAAGACTGTACGTGTCTGAACGCTCATGTAAAGTCACAACCCCTGGCCTCGGGTGCTTCTTGCCTGCTACAGGTACAGAGGTGCAGCCGGTTACCCTTCATCAGACTGACTCTCACAGTATGGGGGTGGCCGGTGGCCGTACTAAATTGCGGAGGGGTCCCGCTGCTGCTGACATTCGCCCTAGCTGTACCATTGATATGAGGGCTTGAGAAAAGTGATGATTAGCAAGCAATTGGCTCTCCAGGGAATACCACTCTGAGAAAGGAGCAGCGAACGTAAGAAAGCATCGCACACCCGTCGTTATTAGACATCTCTGGCAAGGTTTTTTTTTTTCTTCGATCAAGCGTGAATGCGGTTTTGTCGGAAGTCTCAAAATTCTGGAAACATGTACGTACAACAGCTAAAATTTCGACAGACCTTAGAGCACTACCTACCGGTAGCTGCTGATGTTGAGTACAAGTACAATACCGTAAGAACTCAAATAATTGAACCCCGCGCTTGGACGTTGGAGTTGCCTTTGTTGGTAAGGTCTGGCCCTTTTTTTTCTTTTCTTTTTTTTGAGTCAAGCCGGGGCTCTGCGCTCGCCCCCCTCCCTATCCAAGAGAGGGAATTTCGAACGTCTTAGAGCGAGGTTCAACTATTCGAGTTCTTACGGTGGCTGATCAGGTTGGTTACAGCGGCAAGCTCAATGTGGCCTCAACCACCGGTAAATTGGACAAATCGAATAAGACCTGGTGGGGAAGATTCACAACCCTAACCTGATACAACACTTGACCCCCAAAATAGAGCCTCAAGCGCAGGAGGGCTAGGACTATTTGAAGCAAGAGGGAAGTATTATAATTTACACCAATACCGGTAGGTGCTGGAGTAATGGCTTGGACATTTGGGATTACTCTAGTTGACAAGTTGGGTATTTTATTGGAAATGAGGTTCCTCAATCACGAGCCCTATCTAGGTATTTCCTCTTCCTACATTACTCATGATATAGGAGGACAGGAAAGACACCATGCGAATTATGATACTGGTGTGGTCTTTGAGCAAGTGCCCTTGGTAACGGGGTAAATTTTTCATACCAGAGTGGTAGTGATCGGAACAACAAGTATTTGTGGTTAAATGCATAGCATTGTATGAATTTCGTTAAAAAACGCAGGTGCTTCTTCAATCAGAGTTGACTCAATCCAATTTTGCCCTAGCAATTGGCGGGAGCCATTCTGTCACTGCTAGTATCTGCTGTGCTGCTGAAACTTTGGTTTGTTTCCCTGCGTGTTTGCTGTCAGTGAGGCATGTATCTGCACTATTGGAATATGTTCTAAGTTTCTTTGCTACTTCCATATTTTTTGACCTGGTTGCAGTGTAATCCTCATCGGAACCATCGTCCAATTTAAGCTTTTTCCTGTCCTGGGTTCTGTGTATTTCACTCAAATCACCTACACCATCTGATTCCGGCCATATCAGCGTATTTTCTGACACGCTTGATTTCGATATGTAACTCTCACCGCTGGACTCTGACTGCTCTGCATAAGACAACGAACCCTGTGAATGGTTCACAAAAAGGATTTCTGCTAAACAGTATTTATTTATATTGCAGCCATTCTCTGCACATCCGATCATTGGTATTAACCCACCTACTATCGACACGGGTTTCGAAACGTTCTTTTGGGCAGCTGCCACAATAAATTGGTAGAAGTCCCCATATCTATAAACCAGCTTTGTAGGGATTCCTTGCACCAGCCAAGGGCTGTGCCGGGATCGGTCGGGGTGGGGTTAAAGCTCTATCCACTTCCCTTGCGAGGGCAGGAAAAACTAGCCATGTAAACTTAAAGAGTTGTAGCTTTCTTAATGCCCTATCGCTCTCTTCCTCTCTGTCAAGAGCCACATAAAATATGCCAACAACTTGAAATATGATGAGTGACAAGCGTTGAAAAGCAGATTCGAAGGAAAAAGGAAGCTACAAAAGCGGTTTGTTTGTGAAAACCCTTATTACCATATATGGAGCGCACCCGACCTATGGTAACCCCCGAGTACATAACAAAGACATCATCGCTATTAGTTCCCCCCCGCAATTACATCCTCCCTTTCGCCACCCACGATCTCGGGCTCAGTCTGCGTTTTGGGAATAGGCTGGCAAGGCTTATAGTGGTGTTATTTAATTGTATGTGGGGTTCAGTAGGAAGAGAATTAGAACAGGCTCCCACAGGTAGCAATTTGGCGGGTGGGATGAGGGAGGTCGGAGATGGAACAGGAAGGAACTCCGGTATGTTTTAACGATATTACACTCTGGTGGAGGTCGCTCACTGCGAAGGCGAGGATGCAGAGGGGGGTAATTCCGGGAATGGACCAACAGATTGAGTTGCTGAGTGATGGGATTGCTGATTTGCGGGGAGAGTGTAGTTTTTTGGGATTCCTAGCAAAGCCTTTGATTTGTTCGCGACGAGAGGACCGTGTCGATTTATCACTTATGAACATACTCCTTCTCACATGGAACACTACGCTAATTGATTTTGGCAGGCCTGATAGACGCCTTGTGAAAGTCGAGACAAAGGCAGACGGGCTGGTGGGTTTAGACCTAGAGGTGGGCAAGGGACTAATCACAGCTCCACATACGGACAATTATGTGTTTAGGTAAGATATTATGGCTATATATCCGGCATGCGATCCTCCAGACCCTCTCTTTCCTTTTGAATTAGCTACAAACTCATTTCTAGTTTTTGCTGCAATCAATACTGCCACTGGCTGACTAGGCTAAAGTGGAAATGTGCTGTTGGGGAAGCACTGGTGAAAATTTAGAATCTATAATATCTTGATTAAGGCGGTTCATGTTGCTACTCCTGACCCGTCCCCTCCACCGCCTGTCCAGGGTGTTGGAGGGAGAAGGGGAAGTATACAAAATTACCAAACAAACTATGGTTCTTCCGTCTTATATCTCCCTTCCCCCCCTTCTAATGTAGATAATAAGTTTGCCGGAAAGGGTTGGCTGAAGGAGGAGGGTAATGCTTTGTGGTTAGGTCCCGACAAGAACCAAAGAGGCAGAATATTATTATTATTATTGGAGGGGGGATCTACATCGGTGATAAATCTTTTGCAAGATGAGCGAGAAGCATCTCTGAAATTCGGGTGATGGGATGGTGGCGAAGTAATCTTGAAAGAGAGGAAGGAGATCTAAGAAAGGGACCAGCGGTGGGAGGAGAGGTGGCAGGAGTCAGTACGAGTAGAAGAGGTTTTTATGTTCGTCCAGCCTCCAGACCCTTGTCTGAATTTGATTTCATGATATCTATGGCTAATATTTTGCCGCAGAGATCTGCATTGCCTCAGCTACAATCTCTCGTGATCGCACTGCTGACGGCTATATTGACCAATCTAAATGCGCCCCCTGCGCATCAGCCACTATCCCAGCCCCTACCTAGTAGCCAACAGGTTTCGTTTCGAGATAGAGAAAGTAAGCAAGGTGTCTATGAATTGGTAAGGTTACAGCATGGAACTAATAAATGATAGACAGCGAAGGCAATGGTCAGAGAGGACCAGTAACTGTTGACCCAGCCAGTAGAAGAGTTGAAAATGTCGGGTCCTTGATCTGGAGTTTATGGGAAAACATTGGAAAGGCGGTTCCAGAAGTAAGTCATGCTAATAGAGACGGAAGGGAGTGGCTAAACACAATTAACGAAGACAAACCGGAACAGAGGTCAAAAAATTGGGAGAAGGTGAGAGAGAAGAGGGGGAGGACAGAGAGAAGGAGCGTGAAAAGGGCCGTATGGAGCGCAAAGCGGATGAGATGAGGAGGTTGGGCAAGGTAGATATGCCTGGAGGATTAGGCAATTACGAGCAAAACTGTCAGCGCCATCTTCGTGGCAATGTTGAATTGGATTCAGGTTTCTCGTAAATTTTAGCTATCGTCCCTGGTATAGAACCCGTTAACAGATGTGCTGAAGGTCGAGTGCCTGATGCAGCTCAGCTCCTCTTGGGTTCTAACCTTCCCTTCACCCTCAGACCGCTCAATCAATAGAACATCGATCAGTCCATAACCACTGAGACTGAATGGATGAACATGTCGTGCAGCTTCTACAATCTCCACTCGTCCCACTAGCAGGTGGATCCAAACCGGCAGACAACCCAAATAACTCCTACCTGATTTCCTCACCAGATAAAGCCTGACAAATTCGCAAATTCCTTCCAGTGCCTCGCCAAACCTCCCCTGTGGCTGCCACAGCCGAATTCTCCTGGCACAATTTCTTTGCAGCAGTAACCTTCATCTGCATCATGCAAAACATGGTCAAGATCAACTCGCGCCACAACCCCTCCCTCATCCAGTTCAGGTCCTCTACTTTGAATTAGATAAATGCATGGTGTGGCGGAGGCTAAGTTGAGCTTGCAGTGATGGTGCCAAGGGGGACTTGAGTTGAGTGTTACGAGTCAGGGAGCCGACCACGAATCCAAAGCCAGGAATGTGTAGATTTGGTGGAAAAACCTAGCCGATCCATTCTGTCAGAATGCAGCTTGGAATATCCCCTGTGGTAGGCGTCACCGTTGCCAGTATTAAGTAGACGGAATGAGTTCCACTTCGGAAGCATTTCCTTCTGCTCCAGTATTTTCCACTCCCTCGGTTACCTTGCACCAACTCTCAGCAAACCGCCTATTTCTGTTGATAAAGATGTCTTCTTGTCGTAACTATAATCCCACAATTAAATCTTTACTTGATCACCAGTTCACTGATGGATTTCATTTAGGATTTGCAGCCAGATATCTCGGACCGGCCACCACCATGGCATGCACGATGATTTCAACCGTTTCTGTTTTTACAGCCTACTAATTCAACCAGCGCAAGGTCCATGAACTGTATGGAACGGTTGAGTTGCTAGAGAGAAATATGGACCAAGAAGGCATGAGACATGATTTCGTTAAGGAGGATCTTTCGTGGAAACTCCCTCCTGCTGCAGATTGCGAAGGTAGAATTTATGACTGCCAATGCCCGGCACCCACCACTTCCAGGCTAGAAGAAACTTGACGCCGCTAAGGTCAAGAGGTAGGAGATGCACTGTCAACAGTCTGTACTGATTGTGGATGCTAATTTGAGTTGCGTGAACTCACTATCAAGTGGCGGAGAAAATAGAAAATAAAGCAAACAGGGTTCATTTTTTTATTATACAAGGGATAGAACGAATAAAAAATTTCCATCCCATGCCTTTTGTCCAACCCATGTGAGGCCAAAAATTGGGAATTTTTTCCCGTTATAGCGAGGTTTTGGAAGAAATTCCTTATTGCATGCAAGCTCCTAGTGCAGGCGTTCTAGGGGTCATCACCAACAAAAGAATCAACCTACGAGTAGACATTTCGATTTCTAGATGGTATTATTCCCGGCTTCAATTAGGGCTGAATTGATTATCTTCACATGAAAACTACCTGGCATTCTACTAAACCCCTCCCAAATTGCTTCACCCATCACCCACCCATAGTTTATCATAATCTGTCACTCGCTTTCTGGCGGTTGGCGGATTCTGGTGCCATATTATATTATAGTATTGACATAATTTACCATATCTCACCCACTCAACTTTTTCTAACTTTTCATATCTTTTGTGTTCTTGTGGTGGACGTCCTTCATGCCACACTTCTACCGCGACTTGGTGGGGGGTCCGCCATCCCCGCTCTGCAAACATAAGACTGCCAACACCACCTTTCGGTCCATACTACTCAGTCCATCACAATGTCTTGACTTTTCCCTCTTTTCACTCACCCTGTCCCCTGTGGATTTTGTGTAACTACCACACATTCCTTTTGGGATCGGTTTAAATTTTACATTAATCTTCGAGAACTCTTATGATTCTCATACTCTTTTGGTGTTTGTTCACTCCAGTTCCATCCAATACTGCCGTGAACTTCTTATATAACTGGCTCACACCGTCCTGCTCCCTCAGAATATCCTGCTTCGCCTTTGGATAAGTTATATTAGTGATACAGCACCGTGTTTGAGAATGGCAGAATTAACATGATATCCTTCGCGCAGCTGCTCCTCTTCTGCTCCTACACACTCACATCCTACTCCTCCTAGCTCTCCCATCCTCCGATTTCGCCCTCCTCCTCCCCTCCCCCTTTACTCGTAGCTTGTCACCACTTTCCTCCTTCTTTCTCACATCATCACTTTGCTCCTCTGCCGCCCTCCTCAAGTCCGTAATGCTTCTACCAGTCCGTTTCTCAAAATATGGCACACTAAGCCCTACCCTCCCACCATCCGGATTCACGGGAGCATCCAGAACCCCTCCCTTCCCACCATCGCCTTCGCCTTCACTCGGCAGCACCTTAATCACATGCCGACTCTTACTTGGCGCCATAACTAATATTTTAACAAGCACGTTATTGCCATGCGCAATATTGTGCAATCGCTCAATGACAAGGCAAGTCTCCTCACGGCGATCCGAATTTTCAAAGTACGTGATCCCGTCGATGAGAATGAAGAGCAAATCCTTGTCGGGTAATTGCTTGAAGAGGCTTTCGAATAGATTGCACAGCTGCCTTGCGGACTTTGGCTTGCCCCTCCGTTGGTGCCAAATGTGGGTGAGGTCAAAGTCGTAGTGTGTTAGTAATTGCGCTGTTAGGCTACGTATCAGACCTGATGGACCACCACCACTGCTGTTGGTGTTTTGGCCACAGAAGTAGTGCAGAACTGGGATGTGGGATCGGGTCAGTGATCTGACTAGTAGGGCTGTTATGAATGACAGCGGGGAGATCTTGTTGTCTTCGCCGTTACCGTTTACAAGCAGAGTGCTGGAAGATGTGGAGGTTAGCCATGCAATCATGCGCTCGGATTTCATGATCCAATTTGCCCGGTCACCCTCCAGAAGTGACGAGTGGTGGCCGTGGCGCAGGGAGGTTTGTACAGTGGCTACGAGGTCGTCGGGGGAGAATGAAAGCGATTTCAAGAGTTCTGTTGAGTAGGCTTTTTTTGCAACCTTGTTAGCGTGGGCTTATCTAGTCGGATGATACGCGGAACATTCCTAACCTTTCCGCCGAGCACCCCCGACCTGCGGAATATTAGCTTCCCCGGTGTCTTTATCGTTGTTCCCCGAGCTTTGGCAATGCTTTTGGAACATAATGTACATTTCTTCCAACTTCTGACCCTGCTCCTGGAGGGTGTAATTTGTGTTGAGTCCAATGCGGAAGATCTCGTGGTTCGTTGATTCCACATTTTGGAGTGTGGTATCATTTTTTAGGACTCCTACAGTATACTCTCATATCAGTAAGGGCCTGTTTGGATGCAATGGTTCCATTCCGTTCCCCCATACATATCATCCTTTCCCTCTCGTTTCGGGCGGAGCGGAGGCTGTTTTCGCGGTGATCGCCAAACGGAATGGTCCCATTTTTTCCAAACAGGCACTAAGCCTTCTCAACTCATGGGTGCATCAGAAATGAGGTACGAACTGTCAGACACCAGTCTCAAACTCTTGTGCAAACACAGCTTTGCCTCCTCCCGCAAATTCTTCGCAACATCCTTCATTTTCGACACCTTATCATCAAGCTCTTTGGTATAATGGGGGCCTTGAAACATGGCCGCCCCGAATTTCCCTATACCCCGAATCCACATTGCAATAAGCCATCACTACTGCACCATTGAGGGAGAAAAGGTGGTAGTAAAAATACCCCCCGGCTTCTTCGCAAGCCACTCCAGCACCAACTCAAATATATCCAAAATCGCAACATACAACTCCTCACTCCTCTCCTGCACCCGCCGCGAAGACCGGTAGATTTCAGTGTAGTCCTGCGTTTTTTCGATCCTGCCTGGGATCTCGCCAAGTACCTCGAACACCTTGTCGCGCATGCTTTGCAGCTTCCCTGCTGCGTCAAACATGATCTTGAAGCCACCGTATATGGTGGAGGTATAAGAGGTCTGCGGCAGTACAGTCAGCCAGGCGGTGAATTTCGGTGCATTCTCACTGAATTTGCGCAAGTGTTTGCGGATGATGCCGACGTCTTGATACTTGGCTTCCGCCTTGCGAGTTAGCTCCTGGACATCACCCCATGTCGTTTCCCCCGTGAGCTTGCTTGCGGTCTTTGCGGTGGAACGGGTTTTGAGGTATGCGTCGAGTGCCTCTCGGAATTTTTCCTCACGCTCTTTGAGGGGCTTGTTTTCGCTCGTTGGGCTATCATTTCATCAGTATAATATCACAATGCCAGGAAAACATACTGTTGAATGGAGGCCTGTAATTCCTGCTGTTGCTGCTGGTGTTTCAATTCTAGTTTTCTCTTGTCTAGAGCTTGGTCTATTTTCAGGTAGTATTTTATTCCTGTGTCTGGGTCCACGGTAGACGGGGGTTGACTGCCATCTACCTCAATGGTTTTAACGCACTCCCCCGCCCAGTTACTAGGGTCTCCCTCTGGTGGCATTTGACCAGATCGTTGGTATAAATTTTGGCCTAGGCTGATTAAGAGTCGAGCGAGTCGAGACTTCAATCAAATACAAGTACTGTGAGATTTAGTTCATGGAAGAGAGTACAAGCACAGCTCGAGCGTTCTCTCTGCCGGCACAATCAGAGGTCTGGGGCCGTGAGGAGAGAACATAGACTGAGGCTAGCACACCTTCTCTTTCCTATCTGGAGTGAAAGATCGCTAAAAGATACCCTGAATTGAGTTAAAAGGCCTCGTTCACTGTGATATGGATTGAATTGCCTTCCTGGCTAGCGCCTAACACGACGGTACTCAGACGGCACTCGTCCCATGGAAAAATTATTTGGAAATACGGCTGGTGCGTTTGTGATATGGGCTGTCTTTTTGCCCATGCTCGAGTATATCTAGCGAATCCCTGTTCCTGGATGCTTCTTGCCCGGAATGAGCACTCGAGTACCTCGATTCCTGTCCACCTTGGACAAATCACATTATGCCACTTGTGTCTGTTGGCAGGTCCCTGAAACTGAGAAGCGGGGCCTTCGCTGCCAAGTGACTGCGCGTGTCCCCAGATCCTAGAGTGCCGGCACTCAGGGAAAGTTTTCCAGGTCCAAGAGCTGCTAATGGTATACGGTAGTGCATGAGTGCCAATGAGGGGTGACTATTAGAATATCGTTTCCCGAGCGTCGCTGTGGCGATGATTCGCCTAAAAATGCCCATGCAACCATATCAGGCTGCAGTTCTCTGTGTCACCAATGTTGAGAGTTGGATCAAAGCGATCGCCATTCATCTCACGGGTTGAATGAAGAAACGACAGGGTTTCCCACCAACATGCTTGAAATGTGCTCCTACGGCCGAATTGAAGCCGCGTGCCTTCATATTCAACCACAGTGAAGAGTTCGGGGATGTACAGAGTGAACCAAAAAACCTGTCATCCCGCAAGATAACTTCTACCAAAACATAATCTAATACATTACAATACGGTACCTAGACAACTCCCTGAAGGAAATCACAGATGAGAATAATATAGTGATCTTAGCGCTGTTACCATTTCCCAAGGATGCGATTGCGGACAAACGAAGCAGAGCGGTGGTGCCTAGGAGTAGAGGTAGGATCCGTAGATGGATCCGGTATGCAAGTACAAAGTACTCGTGCTCGAGTTCAAATAGCCGCCCATAACTTGCAGGTAATTGTCACATTCCTACATATCATATCTCTCCCACTTCATTGTTTCCAGTCTGACCTGCTCCAGCTGAACTCATGCCAGCCTTGACATTCAATAACCTCATAAAGTAAATCCGCCAAAGTTCTTGCCAGTACAACTCCCACAATCGAGTAGTGACACTGGTAGCAGCACCAGGGTAGGGAGCAATTAACTGAAACCAACATGAATATCATACATTTGGCTGGTTGATCTCAAATGCTATATATAACTGTTCGATAACTTCATGCTGGACCCTGTCCCTCCTGAGCTCCATCCACAGTAGCCCTACCTTCACCCACAAAATATCCCCAAGATATGATACCTCATTTGTCTTGCAGCCCCAGATAGGTTCAAGTTTTCTCCGGTATTGGCGCTACGAGTACTACCGTATGCTTTTATTTCCGTACTCGAGCACGAGTACCGTAAGAACTTTTGCGATTCGCCATCGCTCCCGCCCCGCCAATCTTGTGACTCAATGACAGATGTTCTTAGGATTAGTGCTTTCCTGGCATGGCATGGCCTGCAGTGTTCCCAAGCGTCCAGTCCGTCCGTCTTTTGCCTAGGACTGGACGGACGCCAAGTTGCAGTCCGTCCAGATCTATGCCCCCCCCCCCCGGGACGGACGGCCGGGCCCTATAGGTCTCTTAGTTCATGTTTCATTTTTGAATCTCATGAGCATGCTGTCTGTATTATGGAGAAGCGAAACATTTTGATTCTACTATCATGTATCAAATTTTGCGCTAAATCAACAAATGCTCCCAGTGATATCAGATCCTGGTTCTGAGCTCCCTGAACCTATCACACTTCCTTGACCTAACCTTTGCGCCCTCTTGTTGGAAAAATACGTTATCACATTCTATGTAGTCATGTGTGTATGTGAGTCATGTAACACATACACATATGACGAGTCATATGTATGGCTGGATTTCACGTGATATGGAGATGGGTATATATATTTCGGGTTTTCTCCTCCTGTATCCTTACAACTCAGTAGTGCAATAGTGGAATCTCAGCTTTTTAGTCTACAAGATACTGCGTTCAAATCTCAGTGCCACCTTATTAAATATAAGAGACAGCCTTTGATACTGCAATATTTTCAGGTTATGAGCCCGGGTTAGCAAGACTTCCGCTACCCAACCATATACTACTTGACAAAAACTGTTTATACACTAAAACGCTACTACCGTTACCTTCCTCACACACATCCTCCCTCTTATTACTCTATGAGTGACGCAGACGTCTACTATAGACAACACAACGAATTTCACTGCAGTAACTGCAACAACACTCAACCTCTCCTCAAACGTTGGACCAACCCTTGTTGCAAAAACGACGCTTGGTACATAACAAGATATCTGGCGTATCGAAAGAAGCTTCTTGCAAGAGCCACGATCATCAAAACACCAATAACAGGAAGAGAGTAAAATCTGGAAACAAATGCCACATACCTACTACGACACACCCGAATACCCAATATCCGAAATCGAAGCCAAAGCATCACATCTACTACAGGATTTAACCAGTGACGAATACCGTGGTTATTTCAACCCTACATCAATCATTGACTGTCCTGGTTGGGGGAGATTAAGACCGTTCCCCATAAGTCATCACAAAGAAACGAACATACTCCCATTCTGTTGTGACGAATTTCGATTTCAGCTTGAGTACTTCGCAATAAAAAAGGTTGTACAGTCATAGAAATATCGGCAGACCAAACCCGTTTCCTCCCAATACCAATCTGAACAACAATAGACCTATCCCACGCTAACCACTAAATTGTCCACCGAAGACACCTCACCAACAGACTCAACAGTTGGACGATTGTCCCTTACCCGGAAAGACTATCCAAAATTGGAAGGACAACGGGACTATCTGTTACGATCCTATGCGGTAAGCTGGTTCTGCAACAGGTAACTACTTCTCTTTGGGTTGGATGAATATGACCGGGCCGTTGTTGTAGTCCGGTATGGGACGTGGCGCTAATCTCAGCCACCAGGGTAGGAGTACTATTGCAACGAGTAGTACTAGGCGGAGTTCCACTATTGCTCTTAGGCCTATGCCTACTTGTCTTGATAGCTGAACCTTATGGTTCCTATCGCACAACGCCGATAGGGAATGGAACGGTAAAGAGTTAAAGTAATTGTATAGGAAACAACTTAGATGGTTGCATGAAGAGTCCTAACTACCGGTCGCCTAGAGGTCCTTATATAGGCACTCTTCCCTCAACCCTAACCCTGGTGACTCGTACCAGTGAGTCACACGACCTCTATGACGCATAGTGAGTCATAGTATGAAATCCATCAGCTGACTCCTCTGAGTCAACTGCGCCGCGTGCCAACCAATCATAACTCGTAAAATAAGTCATGTGCCCTAAAATGGTCACATGCGCGAAACCCATGACTCATACTGTGAGTCATGTGCGAAAATCATTACATCATATGACTCACAAATGTGAGTCATGCGCACGATCAACCAATCACAACATAATAATGATTGCACAAGTGTGTATCATGTGAAAACCCCATGACTTCTAATGAGTCATAGTGTGAAATATAACAACCTTATGACTCATAACTATGAGTCATGTGAAATCCTGCCTTACTTAGTCACCAATCGTGACATTAGCTCCTCTCTCCCTTAAGCCTGAGTCCCTTCAGGCTTAACGTCACATCTTCGTCAGGCTTTCTCCAAACCTTCGCAATTCCTTTTTCAATTTCCAAACTTGATGTTCGGCCGACTGGTAGTTCCTCCGGACTTCCTCTAAGGTGGTGTGGGCCGCCCTAATAGTCCGGTCCCGGTCATCAATCATTATCTGATATGTCCGCATAACAGTTCTTTGTGCTTCAATTATAGCTTCGGCAGTGCCAAGTTGTTCTCGTAGCCCTTGCAACTGTCGTTGCAAACTCTCTTCATCGGGGATCGTCTCGATATCAGTTTTTTCGCCCCCCTCTACCTTCAACTGTGTCCTCACAGTTGTTTTTCTTTTCCTAAAACGTGTATCGTTTTCCGTAAGCGGTGCCGTTTCCCCTGTTCGTCTTGGGTAAAACCCAGCATCGATTTTGTCGTGTCTGTGAGTACGACAAGTGTCCTTGAAACAGTGTTTCCAGGATGTCTCCTTGTATGAGTGTTGCGGTTTGCGCAACTTGAGCGGTCGTGTAAACTAATTGCTTCCTTCCTTATCGCGTAAATGAGTGTTGCAGTAATCATCGTAACAGGCAGTCCATGAAAGAGCGTTGAGTGCTGCCTGCTTTTCCCTTTCTTCCTGAGTAGCGTATGGCGGCCTGGTAGGTGTGGTCACCCTGGGGCTATCGCCCCAGCCTTCGTCTGGACCCCATGGCATTGGGTCTTGCCTCGTGGGTTCGATTTTGACTGTAACCCATTCAGGGATTTCTTGGGTACTGCTGATGGAAACGTTCAATGACGATGCTGGCATTGTTGAAGTTCTCCGCAGGGTACCACGTTTTGTCGTGTTCTGGTGAGTAGCCAGTCCACTTGGCTCCGTATTGTAGGCGTTTTCGGTGTATGCGCGAATCAATGATTTCTTCGAGTTCGTACTTGCTTTCTCCTTCTATCTCGATTGGAGGTGGTGGTGATTGCTTTTGTGAGGGAAACTGATTGTCTTGGTGTAACCTACTCCCAAGTATCTCGAGAATCCCAAAGGGATCCTGAAGATACTATTAGGATAGGGGGAGAAGCATCGATGGATAGGTCTTCAATAGACAAGGTAAAAGGTATGGGACTAATAGAGTGACCGTT
>QFET01007118.1:10064-32207 GCA_003316355.1 Tuber calosporum | reverse complement strand
GGCGTTGTGCGATAGGAACCATAGGGTTCAGCTATCAAGACAACGTAGGCATAGGCCTAGGAGCAATAGTGGAAATCCGCCTAGAACTACTCGTTGCAATAGTACTCCTACCCTGGTGGCTGAGCTTAGCGCCACACACCGTACCGGACTATAACCACGGCCCGGTCATATTCATCCAACCCAAAGAGAAGTACTTACCTGTTGCAAAACCAGCTTACAGCATAGGATCGTAACAGTGGGCTGTGAAGGGCAAATAGCAGGTGTATGGGAACCCTTCGGCAAGGGGTAAAGACCACTAGTTGTGGGCTGCCCAGTACACCAAAGACAGAGATTTTAGTTTGTCTGATGAGGCTTAAATAGCCGAATCTGTGTGGGCATGGTAACAAACACCCTAAGTTACCACAACAACGAAAATGTCATACAAAGGACCTGCACAGGCCGCTAGCGGCCCTAATAAAAGAAATAAAACCGAAGCACCTGTCCCGCCTTATTATTCATGCCCAGAAGTCAGGGCAACCATCGCAGCAAAAGGAGAAAGGATAGCGATCCGTATTTTATTAGACTCAGGGTCTAACATATTCCTAATTAACCAAGAAGTGGTTAATAAACATCGCTTACCATACCACACCCGCATAAATAGCTTGGACATTTACACCTTTGAAGGAACCAGAGCAGCAAATGGGGGAAAACACTACACACATCCTATTCTCTTAGAGATCGGAAGCAATGCACACCGATCTCATATTTCTTGCGAAATTGCAAATGCTGGCAAATATGACCTCATTATCCTATTTGGATGGTGGCATAAAGAACATCCCATAAGGTACATTGAGGATGCGCAAAAATGGACATTTAAAGCCGAGAAATGCCAAAGTCATGTTAATGATGAAGGCATAGACTTGACATTTGAATGGGACGAGACCGTGGCATACGAACCTCAAGCACGATACATTGGAAGAATCGAAATAGCACTCAGTCTAGACTCCAAGGAGATTCTGCAAATACCTCAGCAATACCAGGAATTCAAGAGGGTGTTTGCACCAGAAACGGCTGAGAAACTAGCTGGAAGAAGAACGTTTGACCACGCCATTGACCTGATACCCAGCGCGGTACCGCCATGGGGCCCGATATATCCTATGTCAGCCCACCAGCTGGATTTGCTTAGCAAATACCTGCAGAAGATGCAGGACCAAGGGAAAATCGTGGAAAGCAAATCTCCAGCTGGGGCTCCAATTTTATTTGTCCCTAAACCTGACGGTTCAATGAGGCTATGTGTGGACTACCGACAGTTGAATAACCTGACGGTGGCCAATAAATACCTGCTACCCCTAATGAGCAAGCTCAGTAACCGTGTGGCTGGGGCCCTAATATTCACTAAACTCGACTTAAAAGATGGCTATCAGCTCCTAAGGATAAAGGAAGGCGATGAGTGGAAAACTGCATTCCGGACACGATACGGCCACTTTGAATACAATGTAATGCCGTTCGGGCTGGTAAACGCGCCGGCCACATTCCAGGCTATGATGGTTAAAATTCTACGTTAATTTCTAGATCATGGTGTGGTGGTCTACCTAGACGACATCCTAATTTACTCCAAGACAGAGAAAGAACACGTTGACTTGGTCAAAAAGGTACTCTCTCGCTTGCAGGAATATGATCTAGCAGTATCGACCACCACGTCAGTTTTTCACATCGATACGGTGGAATTTTTGGGGTATGTTGTGGCAATTGATGGAGTCACCATGAGTGAAAGAAAGGTTGAAAGAATAAAAAATTGGAAGGCACCAAGGTCGGTCAAGGAGGTGCAAATATTCATTGGCTTTGCCTTATTTTACCGACGTTTCATTAAGGATTTCTCCAAAATCTGCAAACCAATAACTGAAACGTTGAAAGGCGACCCCAGAAAATTCAGCTAGGGGCCAGACCAAGATGGGGCATTTGAGGAACTTAAGAAAAGATTTCTCTCTGCCCCCATACTCTGTCATTTCTAGCCTGACAGAGAAACAATTGTGGAAACAGATGCGAGGGATTTTGCTCTTAGCTGTGTCCTCTTACAGTTTGAAGCCAAAAAGCTACACCGGGTGGCTTTCCACTCACGGAAGGTAAGCCCATCTGAGCGAAATTATGAGATCCATGATAAGGAACTATTGGCGATTCTGGAGGCATTTAAAGAGAGGAAACATTACCTGGTCGGAACTGAAAATCCAGTGACTGTCTACACTGATCACCAGAATCTACAGAACTTCCTCACTACCAAGGTATGGAATCCAAGGCAAATACGATGGGCTCAGCAACAAGCGAACTACAATTTCAAAATTGTCAACCGACCGGGAAAACGAGGCGGAAAGCCAGATGTACTAGGCCGACGGCCGGAGTACCGTCCTGAGGAGGGAGCTGCGCATAGCGAACAGTTAATACTCTAGCCTTCTCACTTCCAAATCACACTAGTGCACTTAAATCAGGCAGAAAGAGAGGAAAGAATAAATGACAAAGAGTCTACTGATATCTTGCGAATAAAATTGCTAACTCCAAAAGCACAAATGCCTACAAAAGGGTCCTGACTAGCAGCCGTACACGACCTGTACGCACTGGAGGACTCTATAATTTCGGCCAAGGGACAAAGGTTGGTGGAAACAGGAATATCCGTCGGATTACCAAAAGGAACATACGCACGGTTGGCACCAAGCAGTGGAATAGCCGCCAAATTTGGGATCAGCATTGGCGGAGGAGTAATTGACGCTGATTACACTGGAGAAGTCAAGGTTATCATAATGAACCATGGAAACCAAGATTGCCAGGTTCGCAAAGGGGACCGAATGGTACAAATGATCATTGAGAACATACACTTAGCCGAAGCGATGGAAGTGGACGGTCTAGTAGAAACTGCAAGGGGCAAAGGCGGATTTGGAAGCACGGATGTATCTCCCAGACGATCAGCTGCAACAAAGACCCAGGTAGTGGTTGCATACTTGCAAGCGGACCAGGCCGACAATGACTTTCTTGATGAAACAGATCATCAAGCAAGACAAGGCAAAGGGACACTCCTAATATCTAATGCTATAATGTCCAAGGTTGATATTAGGAAATATGACCAGACATTATTAAAAACCATTAAAGAGGCAGGCCAGAACGATGAAGACTGGCAGGAACGCAAACGAGAATTGGAAACGTTAACCCATGAAGTCAAACCATTACCAGCTCACTGGGCAGTAACGGAAGGACTGATATACTATGAGAATCGCTTATATATTCCTGACAACGAACAGCTGCAGACAACTATAGCCATAGGTTGTCACGACTCTAAAGTAGCTGGACACTTTGGACAGGAGAAGACTCTGGAAATTGTTACCAGAGACTTTTATTGGAAAGGGCTGACAGCGTGGATAAATGACTACGTACGGTCATGTGACGAATGTCAACATAATAAATCCCCACGATATGCGCAGTTCGGTCTGCTGCAGCCTCTAGAAGTTCCATTCGCAGCCTGGTTATCTTTTGCGACCGACTTCATCACACAACTACCAGAATCACAAGGAAGAACACAAATCATGGTAGTCGTGGATAGGTTTACAAAGATGGCTCATTTCATAGGGCTGGAAGGAAATGCAACTGCCAAGGAAGTTGCAAACGTATTCTTGAGGGAAGTCTGGAAGCTACATGGACTTCCAGCGGAAATAATATCTGACATGGATGCAAAGTTTTCGGCAGAATTCTGGGAATCCCTATGCAATACCTTGGGTATAAAACGAAAGATGTCAACTGCGTACCACCCGCAAACTGATGGACAAACAGAGAGGACCAACCAAGTGCTGGAAGGATACCTCAGACACTTTGTCAATTATGACCAAACGGACTGGTACCAGCTGTTACCACTAGCCGAGCATGCCTACAACAACTCAGTAACGAACGCACATGGCATGTCACCCTTCTACGCAAACTATGGATTCCACCCACAAACAGAATGGATGAAGGAATGTGAAGCCCAAAATCCAGGCACCCAGCTATACGCACACTGGATGCAAACAATACACCAACAGGCCAGAGAAGCGTTAGAACAAACGCGGGAAAATATTAGCTAATATTATAACCGCAAGACTAAGCAGCAATCAGACATCAAGGTCGGGGACCTGGTTATGTTGAATGCAAAAAACATCAGGACCAAACGACCCTTGAAGAAGCTTAGCCCAAAGCTGTATGGCCCGTTTAAGGTATTGGAAAAAACTGGTGATAGTGCCTACAAATTAGATATATCACCAAGATGGAAGATCCATCCGATATTTCATGTATCATTGTTGGAACCATACCGAACATCCAATCGACCAGCAACGGAACAACCTCACCGCGAGCCAGAAGAAATCGATTCAGATTTTGAATGGGAAATCGAAACAATTGTGAAGAGTGAAATAATCTCTTATACCCGGTGCGTGGGAGGTCGGAACTGACCGTTGCGTGAGTTACGGTACTTTGTGAAGTGGACTGGCTGTTCTGAAGATGAAAATTCTTGGGAACCACCAGACCACTTAGAGCATGCACAGGAATTGGTGGAGGTGTTTCATAGGGAGAATCCGGATATGCCAAAGCGGGCAGATGTTGAATGACAAGGAAAAGGTTTCCCTAGCGTGGACAAGCAAACGCATTAGGTTTTTCGCCCTACCAAGTCGAGTTCAAGAAGTAACTGATATATTTCGGAAATCGTTTAAGTTGGGGTTTTATGCGATTCGGGAGAAACCGTACAGCGGAGGGAGCTCGTGTTAGGCACAAACAACTTCCAAGAAGATTACATGACTTTCCAGAAGGAACTGCATGAATCTGAACCTCCACAGACAATTACCCCCCTGCGGCCCAGGCGTTCGCCCTGGGAGTCGACACTGGCACCTTGTGCAGTTGCTCGTTGACTAAGAAAAACGAGAAATTGGAGCACATCTTGTAACCCTGTATACGTCGTCGCCGTCCGTACGACCGGATGCTGTCCGCAGGGTATATGAGAGGGCCTCCCTGGCTACGTCTGGGAAGTGGAACTAAGCGATTCCGTCAAGAACTCATGGAGTTACACCCAGATGAAGTCAAGAGAGCCCGGGTAGTCCTAGATGGGTATGAATGCGCGATTAAAGTAGGCTACTCCGATACACACCGAGAGTACGCTGACGCCCCCGTGATGCCTATAAGGTCGATGAACCTATCGGAACAAGTTGATAAGGAGAGGCAGTGAAGACGAGAAGGTATTGGCCCGATCGTGAACACTAGTCATCCTGAAAGCCAGTTGCAGAGCTGGATAAGACGGCACGAAGCAGATTCGGCCAACGACCAAGCTGGCCCCTTGGAGTTCTAAGAAGTTATTAGTACGTTCCAAACGGGGCGGCCATATATTAACAGCCGAAAGAAGGTTGACAACTCAGACTAAGGGGGTCCACACCCTCAGAGACATCGGGAGCTCTGATCATACCATTAGCTGTGTTGGGGAAGAGAAAGTTTTCAGGGTCAAAGCGGGTTCGCTCTAGAAGTAAGAGACGAAGGTTGGGAAGAAAAATACCTGTTTATATGTAACCCAGTTATAGTCCGCGAACACTCAGACGCGGGATATAAATATCTAAGTGCCTCTCGAGCTTTAGCCATGATCAAGCAACGGAGAAGAGATCTTATCAATATCATAAGTTTTACTCAAAATCTTTACGAGCCCTCCTAGACAATCTCCGTTTACGAAGAAGGATATAAGCCTAGTTCGATTCGCTTGCCCTTAGAATCGACTACCCTTAACAATATAGCTGGGCGCCTGGATTTTGGGCTTCACGTTCCTTCATCCATTGTGTTTGTGGGTGGAATCCATAGTTTGCGTAGAAGGGTAACATGTCATGTGCGTTCGTTACCGAGTTGTTGTAGGCATGCTCGGCTAGTGGTAGCAGCTGATACCAGTCCGTTTGGTCATAATTTACAAAGTTTCTGAGGTATCCTTCCAGCATTTGGTTGGTCCTCTCTGTTTGTCCATCAGTAGGCGGGTGGTATGCAGTTGACATCTTTCGTTTTATACCCTAGGTTTTGCATATGGATTCCCAGAATTCTCACGAAAACTTTGCATCCATGTCGGATATAATATCCGCTATAAGTCCATGTAGCTTGCAGACTTCCCTCAAGAACACGTTTGCAACTTCCTTGGCAGTTGCATTTCCTTCCAGCCCTATGAAATGAGTCATCTTTGTAAACCTATCCACGAGTACCATCATTTGTGTTCTTCCTTGTGATTCTGGTAGTTGTGTGATGAAGTCGGTCGATATGGATAACCAGGCTGCGAATGGAACTTCTAGAGGCTGCAGCAGACCGAACCGCGCATATCGTGGGGATTTATTATGTTGACACTCGTCACATGACCGTACGTAGTCATTTATCCACGCTGTCAGCCCTTTCCAATAAAAGTCTCTGGTAACAATATCCAGAGTCTTCTCCTGTCCAAAGTGTCCAGCTAATTTAGAGTCGTGACAACCTTTGGCTAATGTTGTCTGCAGTTGTTCGTTGTCGGGAATATATAAGCGATTCTTATAGTATATCAGTCCTTCAGTTGCTGCCCAGTGACTTGGTAATAGTTTGCCCTCATGGGTTAACGTTTCCAATTCTCCCTTGCGTTCCTGCCAGTCTTCCTCTTTCTGGCCTGCCTCTTTAATGGTTTTTAATAATGTCTGGTCATATTTTCTAATATCAACCTTGGACATTATCGCATAAGACATTTGGAGTATCCCTTTGCCTTGTCGTGCTTGATGGTCTGTTTCATCAAGAAACTCATTGTCGGCCTGGTCCGCTTGCAAGTACGCAACCACTACCTGGGTCTTTGTTGCAGCTGATCATCTGGGTGAGACATCCGTGCTTTCAAATCCGCCTTTGCCCCTTGCAGTTTCTACTAGACTGTCCACTTCTATCGCTTCCGCCATGTGTATGTTCTCAATTATCATTTGTACCATTCGTTCCCCTTTGCGAACTTGGCAATCTTGGTTTCCATGGTTCATTATGATAACTTTGACTTCTCCGGTGTAATCAGCGTCTATTACTCCTCCGCCAATGCTGATCCCATATTTGGCGGCCATTCCACTGTGTGGTGCCAACCGTGCATATATTCCTTTTAGTAATCCAACGGAAATTCCAGTTTCCACCATCCTTTGTCCTTTGGCCGGAATTATAAAGTCTTCTAGTGTGTACAGGTCGTGACCGGCTGCTAGTCTGGACCCTTTTGTAGGCATTCGTGCTTTTGGAGTTAGCAATTTTATACGCAAGAGATCAGTAGACTCTGTGCCAATTATTCTTTCCTCCCTTTCTGGCTGATTTAAGTGTACCAGTGTGATTTGGAAGTGAGAAGGCTTGAGTATTGACTGTTCGCTATGCGCAGCTCCCTCCTCAGGATGGTACTCCAGCCGTCGGCTTAGTGCATCTGGCTTTCCGCCTCGTTTTCCCGGTCGGTAGACAATTTTGAAATTGTAGTTCTCTAGTTGCTGAGCCCATCGTATTTGTCGTGGATTCCATACCTTAGTTGTGAGGAAGTTCTGTAGATTCTGGTGATCAGTGTACACAGTCACTGGTTTTTCTGTTCCGACCAGGTACTGTTTCCATTCTTTAAATGCTTCTAGGATCGCCAACAGTTGCTTATCATGGATCTCATAATTTCGCTCTGCTGGGCTCAGCTTTCGTGAGTGGAAAGCCACCGGATGTAGCTTTTTGTCTTTAAACTGGGAGAGGACACATCCTAGCGCAAAATCGCTAGCATCTGTTTCCACAATTGTTTCTCTATCAGGGTAGAAATGACAGAGTATAGGGGCGGAGATGAATCTTTTCTTAAGTTCTTCAAATGCCCCGTCTTGTTCCGGCCCCCAGCTGAATTTTCTGGGGTCGCCCTTCAACGTTTCGGGTATTGGTTTGCAGATTTTAGAGAAATCCTTAATGAAACGTCGGTAAAAATTGGCAAAGCCAATCAATATTTGCACCTCCTTGACCGACCTTGGTGCCTTCCAATTTTTTATGCTTTCGACCTTTCTTTCACTCATGGTGACTCCATCAATTACCACAATATACCCCCAAAATTCCACTGTATCGACATGAAAAACTGACTTGGTGGTCGATACCGCTAGATCATATTCCTCCAAGCGACAGAGTACCTTTTTGACCAAGTCAACGTGTTCTTTCTCTATCGTGGAGTAAATTAGGATGTCGTCTATGTACACCACCACTCCATGATCTATGAATTCGCGCAGAATTTTGTTCATCATGGCTTGGAATGTAGCTGGCGCATTTACCAGTCCGAATGGCATTACTTTGTATTCAAAGTGGGCATATCGGGTTCGGAATGCTGTTTTCCACTCATCTCCTTCCTTTATTCTTAGGAGGTGATAGCCATCTTTTGAGACGAGCTTAGTGAATATTTGTGCCCCTGCCACGCTGTCACGGAGCTCACTCATTAGGGGTAGCGGGTATTTGTTGGCTACCATTAGCTTATTCAACTGCCGGTTGTCCACATCTAGCCTCATTGGACCATCAGGTTTAGGGACAAATAAGATTGGAGCCCCAGCAGGAGATTTGCTTTCCACAATTTTCCCTTGATCCTGCATTTTCTGCAGGTATTTACTAAGCAAATCCAGCTGGTGGGCAGACATAGGATATATCGGGCCCCATGGCGGTACCGCGCTGGGTATCAAGTCAATGGTGTAGTCAAACATTCTTCTTCCTGCTAGTTTCTCTGCTGTTTCTGGTACAAAAACACTCTTGAATTCCTTGTATTCCTGAGGTATTCGCAGAATTTCTTTTGACTCTGGAGGAGGTGCTATTTCGATTCTTCCAATGTATCGTGCTTCAGGATCGTATGCCACGGTTTTCGTACCATTCAAATGTCAAGTCTATGCCTTCATCATTAACATGACTTTGGCATTTCTCATCTTTAAATATCCATTTTTGCGCATCCTCAATGTGCCTTATGGGATGTTCTGTATGCCACTATCCAAAGGCGATGTTTAGGTCGTATTTGCCAGCATTGGCAATTTCACAAGAAATGTGAGATCGGTGTGCATTGCTTCCGATCTCTAACAGAATAGGATGTGTGTAGTGTTTTCCCCCATTTGCTGCTGTGGTTCCTTCAAAGGGCTAAATGTACAAGCTATTTGTGCGGGTGTGGTATGGTAAGCGATGTTTATTAACCAGTTCTTGGTTAATTAGGAATATATTAGACCATGAGTGTAATAAAACACGGATCGGGATCCGTTCTCCATTTGCTTCAATGGTTGCCCTGCCTTCTGGGCATGAATAATAAGGCAGGGCAGGTGCTGCGGTTTTATTTCTTTTATTAGAGCCGCTAGGGGCCTGTGCAGGTCTTTTGTATGACATTTTCGTTGTTGTGGTAACTTAGGGTGTTGGTTACCATGCCCGCACAGTTTCAGCTATTTAAGCCTCCTCAGACAAACTAAAATCTCTGTCTTTGGTGTACTGGGCAGCCCACTACTAGTGGTCTTTACCCCTTGCCGAAGGGTTCCCATACACCTGCCATTTGCCCTTCTCAGCCCACGCTTTTGTCTTTACTGGAGCCGTACTCGTATCCTTTTGACTATATCAGCGTATTTGGGCTTCAGTGATTCTTCACGCATGGACTCGTTTACCCCATGAGTCTATCGTGCCAATCCTGTCCACAAAGCCGGAGTCCAGGTTGGGGACGGTTTTACCCTGCTCCATTTAGCGTGTGAACTAGGTAGCCGTAGTTACTCATTCTCTTCCACTTCATTCTTCTTGATGTCCGGGATCCTGCTCCGTTTCTCCAACTATTCCGTTGTCCAGCCGACCTGTAATATATTTCGTTCCTGGAAGGCTTCTCATGATCCAGGCTAGACTGATTTCCCCTTGTCATTCTTAAGAAGTCCCTAGTCAGCACTGGTCTGTACACTCTTCCTTGGATCTCTTGTAAGGATTTAGGGCTTTATAAGGATGCGGGTTTAGTTGACCGTCTTCCGTACTGAGGTCCGATATACACCAAATGTGGTGCTCCGCTTTCTTCTTTTTAAGTTTCAGATTCCCAGAGTTAGTCCCGGACTACCACGAGCCGCCGTCCAAGTTAATCGCTTCTTGCTCGCCTGTCATTCTTAGGTTTGCGATACTCCCCTAGGTCTGCATTGCTTTTTGTGACTCACGCTTTGGTTTTGTGTTTCCCACGGAGAAGCGCGGAATACCTGCTAGTAGGACCTTGCAGAGGTCGAACCCCCTTGTTGATTTCGATTTCAGTAAGGGATCCATAACCGAGTACCCGGTCGCTGTCGCTGCCGGTGCCTGAAAACCTTCTTTAGGTTTCATCCATGTCGTCCAGTTCCCAAATCCTGGGCTGGTTGACTTGGTTCACCCTAGTCGTAGGTTCTGGTTGCCCCTTTGTTATCTGGGGTCGTCGATATTGTGGTTTGAAATTTCCCCGTTTCTGCCCTATAACCGATACCAGGGCCTGTTTTCTGCAGAATTTCCAAGTATGGTTTGCCAACGTGCAACGAGTGCATTGGTTGGCCCTTTTTCATTCTTCAATTTTGTCTTTAGGGATTCCTTTATGAGCTTCAATCCAATTTGTGTGCTCAACCTTTCCGTCAGCGGGGGCTTTTTTCCCTGTATCCACTTGTTTTTTCAATTTGTAGGCTGCCTTTTCTGCTGCCGTATAGGTTTTCCGTTTTTTATTCCCAGCAGTGGTCTTGGTAGGTTTGGATTCCTCCTCTCGTTTTCTTTTCTGGGAGTTACTTTTTCCCAGGACGTTTTTTCTGAATAGCCCTAGTTGTTCCTTGAACGATTCATCCGCTTTGGTGACCCTGCGAACTGCCTTGATCCATTTGCTATCCAAGTCATGATGTTCATGTGATAGCGTACGCATGGCCTTGATAGGGAGTTGCCGCTGAATGATGGTTCTCCAAGCGATGCCGCATACTTCTGCCTCAATGTTGTGGTTTTCCATGGTAAGGAGATACTTCTCTATGTCCCCTGTATACCTAACCTTCTCCATTTCGGCTAAGGCTTTGTGTGCCTTGTGCAATACTGAGAATCGTTCAGTAACTTCGGCCCGGAAAGTGACCCAGACATCATAACCCTCATGTTTGGGGAACCTGAGGTCCCCAGTCATTTTCTTTTGATATGTTATTGAGAAAGGGGCCACCTCGGTCCCTTCCATTCTTCCTAACGCATACTTCTTGCGTTCTTTATTATTTTCCCATTGCCATGGGTTTCTCCCAAAGTAGTCCTCGCAATTTAGTAGCCATACACGCACATCCTGAGTAGGCTTATTTTCGAATTTGAACGGTGAATCCGCTTGTCGGCTATTGGTTCTTGACAATGCTTGCCCCAGTCGGTTGACCCATGCATCAGCCTCGGATTCAAACCTTCGATTTGGCAAAGGCCTTCGTGATGGCTCGCCACCTCGTCGAGAGGGGCCACCTCCCTCGACTGAGCCTGGGTCATCGTCTCCCGGGTTGTGTGCATTCGCCTGAGGAGGCGGGGGTGGTTCCTTTCCGCCATTTCCGTTTCCATCACCTCGATCAACTGCCTTTCCTTTGTCTCTTCAGGGAATGAACCGGAATTCTTCTCCGCCATCGGCCGTGGTTCGTCTTTCCAAGCCCGGATTTTCCACTGCCTGTGGTGCCACTGTTTCCCACACGCTTGGTGGGTTCCTCACAACTTGTAGTTGCAGCAAAGTTTCTTTCATCCAAGTCAACATTCGATTTAGTTGCTCGGATGCGGCATTCTGCCTGATCACATAGGCCTCCCTTTCTGACCTCTCTTGTTCAAGGCGTTGGTGCAGTTCTCGTAACTCCTCTCTGGTCCGCTCATGCTCTTTTTGTGTGGCCACTTGTATTTGTAGGAGTTCTGCTTTTTGCCTAGCCAAAGCCTATTCTAGCTGGCGGTCTCGATCCAGCGACTCTTGTCCTGTTGCCCCAATGTTAGCATGAAGTTGGGTACTTACCGCTTCATAGTGTGCAGCCCGTTCTTCCTGCGCCTGCAACTTTGCCTCCAACCATTTTGTGGTTGCATCTTAAAGTGCGGCGGTTTCAGTTGCTAACATTTCAAGTCCAGAATTGACCTGTTTCAATTCTTCGCCAATAATCTGTTGCCCACGGGTTATTCGTTGAGCATGGTGTTGGAGTTTATTTGCCTGATCCTGAGCTTGACCCGATAGTTCACAGTAGGCCAGATGTTGCATATCAACCGATTCCTGAAGGGTACGGTCGAAGTAGCTCATTGCCTGGCCTATACGTTCTGCTAATCTTTCCATAGCTGGGTTTCTGGCGTCGGGAGGTTGGGGAGTGCTTGAACGAGTTCCAGGGGCTGATTACCTGACTTCACCTGGCTGTGCGAGGTGGTGGAGCGCCAAAGGTGACCTGGAGCGTCCAGGTGCATGATCGCTTCCAACTAGAGAGACTTCTTCTATGTCCGACATGGCTTTGTCCGTGTCGACAGTCAATTGTCGGGCCATCTCGTTTTTATTGGGACTCTGGATGTTTTCCTAGTCTCCAATGAGATGGAGTGAAGGAGGTGGAGGTAAAGCTGAAAAAACTGTAGGTTCCTTCTTCTTCAGTATCGTAGTCTTGGAACGGTTCCACAGGAAGGTGGAACCGTAAAAGTGTTCGTAGATTTCTTGGAAATCTGATTCGGTAGGGATGAGAAAGTGGTCGGTGAACCAGGAGGGTTCCTGAGGTATATAGAATTGGATCCCCGAGAGGGAGTTTTCAAGTATTTCTTCGAATGAGGAGTTGTATTTTGAGGGACGTGGTTCGAGTAGAAGCTTGTCGAGGAATGTGGAATCAGCTATGAGCTTATGTGATTCGTGAGGTATGACTTGGAGGTTTCGAATAGTCATGTAAAGAGCCTTGGTAACAAGGAGAAATATCAATATACTGTTAAGGGTAGCTGATTCTAAGGGCAAGCGAATCAAGCTAGGCTTAAATCTTTCTTCGTAAACGGAGATTGTCTAGGAAGGCTTGTAGGTAAAGATTTTGAGTAAACTTATGATATTGATAAGATCTCTTTTCCGTTCCTTGATGATCTATCTAAGACCGGGGACTGCCCAGGTATTTATACCCTGCGACTTTGTTCCCACGGCTTTACAACTATGAAGACATCTTCTCTATGATTTAGAAGTGGCGAGCTCTCTTGACCCTGAGAACTCCTTCCCACACCCCAACGGCCTTCGGTCCTCTCATCCATTCTTTGGAATGATAGCGTCCTATCCTCCAATGGGAGTCCACCGATTTACTGGCCATATGCACTTGTGCTTTATCCGTATATGAGGTGATCAACTCTCATGTCGCTGTGCGTCGGCGACCTAAGTCACCCGACAGGCTCATAGGATATTTTCGCTTATAACTCTTTAAGCGACCGAAAGATTTCTTCCGTTTGACTTGCTATTACAAGCTGGAGGGCCCTTCAGGAGGATCAGGCGAAAATCCCTTGGTCGGGTCATTGTTATCGTCTTGCAGGAGGGTTTGAAGATGCAAATCCGATTGGTACAAAATATCTCATTCGTCCAATAACCCTGCTGGACCGGGGAGTTGAACACGTGACCTCAAGATGGACCACGTGACATTATACCCTTAGACCATGACGGCGACGACTTATACTGGATTACAAGATGTGCTCCAATTTCTCGTTTTTCTTAGTAAACGAGCAACTGCACAAGGTGCCATTGTCGACTCCCAGGGCGAACGCCGGGGCTGCAGGGGGGTAATTGCCTGTGGAGGTTCAGATTCATGCAGTTCCTTCTGGAAAGTCATGTAATCCTCTTGGGAGTCGTTTGTGCCTAACACTATCCTAAAAGTATCTTCCGAGTCCCTTTGGGATTCTCGAGATACTTGTGAGTAGGTTACAGCATGGTTTAGACAATTTACCAGTACCGAATTGGCTACCCTATAATACAATTGAGTTGTCCTTGATATTCTTTATTTAATATACTTATAAGATTCTTGAGAATCTCAAAGGAACTAGTTGATACTATTAGGATAGGGGAGAAGTGTCAATGGATAGGTCTCTAACAGAGTGTGCAAAGGGTAAAGAACTAATTGAGTAATCATTCGACTTGTAGCACTAAAGATTATAGTCCTGTGAGGCTTGAGAGTCTGAATCCCTAAGGGATTATAGGCTCTTTAATCACAAAAGATTATAGTTAGGAAAATTCAACAAAAGTACAAATATTCTGTCTAACAAATATAATAACATAGATAGTATAACAGGGTAACTATATTACAAAAACAGAGAGTTCAAAGCAACAGGATAGGCCAAACAAAATAAGTAATGAAATCCAAATATGTAGTACCTAGCAATCACTTGTGCTATTCTAATTGAGTCGTTATAGCAGAACGATTGTGATACTCAAATAGAAAGAAGCAAGGACAGAGTAATGATAAGAGAAACAAAGAAAGAATAACCAGTTAGAATGTTACAACCAAGTAGGAAATAACAACCAAAGGGTAGTACTTATCAGGTATAAACTCAAATAAGTAATAACTCACATCAAGTTAGTAGTAATAGTAGAAACATAATATGATTTCATTACACAGGTCTATCTGAGGTTTGTATGGCTTGAGTAGTGATACATGTAATACTCAATAGATTTGCCATTACTCTGATATTTCTAATTTGTCAGCCAGGTCTCCTAATTGTTTAGTAACATTATTATGACTTTATTTGAACAAGCTTTCCTGCACAATCTCTGTCTACTATAAAGACACTTAAGTCTAACCTGATTCCCTTGACCTTAGACTTGGCTCCCTTTAACAGTATCCCTGTTATCCGCAATTTTTACTTCCATATCCCAGTATCTATCACCATACACCCTATTCTATTTCTTTACCTCATATCATACAGGATGAAAAGAAGTTGTTTACTACCCTTTACCCCTCTATTAAAAACTCAATTGGGATTACCACCTCATCTGCTTGATATCTGGGTCCCAACTGGAAGACCAGGATTTCTAAGTTTTCTACCTCACCTGTTGTTACTGCTGGCTCTGCAGATCTTGACACTCTCACCTCTTTTATTCCACTTTTCTCTCAGAATCGCAGGCCTAAAAGGTCCTTCTCCTCTAACTCGTTTACCCAACGTTTCAACTACTAGAAGTTCCGTCATGTTGACCTCAGATGCAAGAGTACACTCTCACGCAAGATTTCACCTCAACCAGCAAAATTCAGAATCGCAAATGCGGCGAGTTCTGTGTGTGTGTGGCTAGGCTGACTCTCCAGCCGCACTCTTGTCAACTACGTCACTTTTTATGCGGGGCTTTATGGCCCGTGCCTTAGCCAATTTAGCCGGATATGGAAATTGGGTTGTTTTGGGGGTTGCTTTGCTGTCAAGTGGACTGACTTTGGGAAACCCAATGTCTGCCGAATGGCATCACAGAATCTCTGTACTCGTGTATTTCCATCCCTTCTAAACCACCAAAACCAGCACGAAGGCTCGAAGTCGGTCTTCACACTCCATCGCAGGACATCAAAGCATGCTTTATACACTTCGTCCTATCTCATTGAAATTATCACCATCGTACTATACTGAAATTCACATTTTAAATACCGCTCCAATACCTCGCTGAAGCCATCCCTCCCCCTTCATCCATGACGCTCTTCCTCCCGCACTATATATAATTCCCTCACCACCGTGTTTGAGAACCCGGCGCCCAATCGATAGCCATTTGTTTGATTGCTCACCCATGAAAACATAAACCAACAGCTGCGGAGAGGAAGGGCAAGAGAGACATACCAACACAAGATTGGCACTGCAGACCATCTCTTTTGTCTTCGATGAAGTTTGACATACAATACAGATGCTTAATTTACCAGTCCTCACGATGAGCTTTGTGCTCTACCGTACCCCTGTGGAACTCACAGGGAATTTACCGTACCAACTACGATAGCACTCAAGGCACAGCGTGGCGCCATGCAAAGATAACGAGTCCGGTAGGATGGTCATGTACGAGTAAAGTTTACAGGTAACTTCTTAGCTTGGACCTACTCAAGGGAATTCCAAATCCTTAGCCGAATCTATTGAAGACACATCTCCTTTCACTTTTGACACTCTAGATTCAAAGGCACAGTAGGCCGGTGGTGAAACAACGTTGAAATCAACCAGCGAGAAAGCATGAGGGGTGAACAAGAATCAGAGATTCAGAGACTCAGAGTCTGTGTGATAGTTGGTGATTGTAGAGCCCTCTTCCTGGTATGACACAATACCGTATCTAACGAAAAAACTTAATCTCGGATGTAAGACTAACAAAGCACAGATATCCGAAGAATAAAAACAAAAGATCAAAATCGCGATGACGTGTTTCTTTTCATTTCCTTTGGATGGGTTGAGTGTTCCTGCCTTTATTGCCTCCAAGTGATCTGCATCTCTCCACCCCCCAGTGCATCCCATGTCCTGGGCAAGCCCTTTTTGCCCTTGCCATTCTTGGCATAGGCATGATCCCAGCCTCCGTTCCCTGATCTCCCCACGACACCAAGAAACACGCAGCCTCAACCTCAAGTCTTCAACACTCCCGCCCCCTCTTCGAATCACAGGCTTCTACGTCTGTTAACGACGCTTTCTCTCTTCCTGCCAAACTCAGGCCCTGTCTTGACCTTTCCTTTTCCCGACCAGCAAGTCTCCCGGTTTTTGCGTGCCCGCTTAAGACACGGAGTTTTAGCCTTTATCTCTCCTTAGCACTCAAGTCTGCGTACTCTCTGAAGCTAAAAGAACACGACCAATGTCACGAAGAAACGGAACGGCCGCTGCCAATGAGCAGAAGCCATTGGCCCCTCCAGGTATGTTCTTCTCCAGCTCGAAGCTTGCCTACAGGTCGTGCTTGAGCCTCCGTTGCAAGGTTTCATATGGTTCGGGCATTGGTTGATTGTTTGCAGAGGATCAAGCAAAGGTAACTGCGCTCACTGACGACGACCGGCACTTCTCAATGATCAGGTACGGGATGCCAAATTTGATGGGACATCTGGCTTCCTCAAACTAACAAACCCGTGACAGAGCGCTCCATATGGCCGATTTAATCACTGAGCTCAACGGTCTGTTCGAATTCCATAAACCAAATCCAGCGAACGATGAACTGATGTGCAATGTCCTACAGGTTTCTGCGGAGCGATGAGTATCTTTTCGTCACTGCGATACTGTCTAGGCAGCCCTGATGACCTTGCCCAGCTTTGGCTCGCGATGACTTTCATGCCATTCGGACTCTTCTTTGACTTCATGGATGGGAAAGTAGCTCGCTGGAGAAAGAAGAGCTCTTTGATGGGACAGGAGCTTGATTCCCTCGCAGATTTGGTTCATAGCCCCACCGGTGCCTCGGTTTGTACCACACGGTAATTTTACTAACAAGTGCCTAGATCTCTTTCGGCATGGCCCCGGCTTCTTGTGCCTTCGCTCTCGGCTTTCGTACGTTCTTGGATACCATTGTCCTCACCCTCTTCGTCCTCTGCGGCCTCTCACGTCTCGCGCGCTTCAACGTGACGGTTCAATCTCTCCCGAAGGATGCTGCGGGAAAGTCCAAGTACTTTGAGGGTACCCCGATCCCTACTACCCTCTCTATCGTCATGCTCATGGCATACTGGGCGCACAAAGGATGGTACTTGGACAACTTGCCTCTCGGTACTGCCGGAACCGGATTGTTGGAGCTCCACCCCGCAGTCTTGATCTTCGCTGCCAGCGGCTGCGCAATGGTCTCCAAGTCGATACATATCCCTAAACTTTGAGTTGACATTCACCATGTACGAATGCTCTTGCTATGATTTTTTTTTCTTTTCTCTTTGACTCTCTTATGCCCTTGACCAAAACGGAAGGAAGGAAGGAAGGAAGGGGTGCGTTTTTGTTTTTTTGTTTGGTCTTTTTTTTTCCCCCTTTTTAAAATATATCTCGGGGGGCAAGGAAACAAGTAAGCAGGACTTGATAGAGGAATGAACTAGCGAACTATTACTTGAAGACGGAGTTGAATTTAGTTTGTTAGCTACCGTACAGAATTTCTATGTCACCCTAGTTTGTTGACCTGTCGGTCGTCGGCCCACAGTTCGTCAGTCAGTCCATCAACATCGTAGGTGGGGGAAGAAACTTGATGTCGTGCACGTTCTGATGTGATTCGAGGAACCACGATTTCCTTTCTTTTTCCCTTTATCCCCCCCTTCCCCAGGGAGCAATTCTATATATATTTCGCATGGCTTTGTTTTTCTCTTTTCTCATGCTGCGTTCCCTTCTTACTCGACAACACCCTATCGTACTGTAGTATACTCCGTGCTTATCCAATACCGCGGCCAGCATCACGGGTTCCTCTACTTTCCTTCTTTCCCTCTATCTCACCTCAACCCCCAGTTTGTAGGTAGCTTGGCTTAACTCCTTCTCTCTCTCATTCGTTCATCAAATTTTTTTGTTTTCATTTCCTACCTGCGCACCAGGCATTTCATGCGTAGCGAGAAGGTTACCAATAACAAGACAAGCACAGTACTCGAGTACGGGTACTGTGCTACGGTGCAGGTATAGTTTTTTTTTTTTTCAAAAATACAATAAAATGACATTTCATTTGTTTTTGCACTCTTCCGTTTCCGCTTCTGCACTTTTTCTCTTCTTTTTTTTTTTTTTTTTTTTTCCGCATGATATTACCGTACTGGATTACGGGACTGTATTTGCAGTCCAGCGTGTACCACAGTATTGTAACTGTAACTGTTACAGTTATCATATGAGTGAGTGGGAACCAGGTTATTCCTAGATTCGTTATTATACTGAGGAGGAGGAAGATTGAATGTGAATTTTATTGTCCCGTGCAGTACTCATAATACCATAATACATATTATGAAATAGATGGTTATTAGTACTCGTATACCGTAGGTCACACCAACCAATCCAAGTGAGGTGTGTGTGCATGATGTCTGTCAGCCATGTTGGACTTTGGCACGATCTCACCTCGCTGTACCAGTACTTGAACTCTTTGTACTAGTACGGAAGACCTCGCTGTTATGGATGAACCGCCTGAGAATTTACGCACCTGCTCCCATACAAACAGTCCTCAACTACAAGGAATTTCCTCCAAAGCCTCGCTATGACGAATGAAAAGTCTAGAACTCTTGGCCTTCCTTATAACGAGGCGCGACTGCATGTACGAGTGCGGTATTATACTTTGTACAAGTACAATTTGCATTTCTAGATTATGGGTACTGACTGGTACTCGAGTACTTCCTCTCGGTGGAATGGTAATGATGTTGATAAAAATGGTGGTAACGATATTTACGCTGCTGGCACAGTACGGGTACATCACTCACTACTGTTGAAACAAGTTACTTGATATACCAGTAATGCCTACCCCAGTATATATATAATACCAGCATATCACTTGTCCTCCCTCCCTCCCTCCCTTCCTCACCCACTAACTAACTAAACCCACTTGCTGTACCCATTCATAAATTTTATATTACCCGTACCCAGACCAAGTTTGTTCACTACGATGCCACTGGTACGAGACGATTGGTAGAGGGAAAAGAAAAAGGAAGAGGAGGATAGAGAGGAAAAGGGAGAGAGAGAGAGAGAGAGAAAAAAAAAAAAAAAAAAAACTACGGTGCAGCACGTGCATGGCATAATATGACTTAATATGATAGAGCGATCCACTTCTCTTATCCCCTTTCTTCGTCTCCTGGCCTCCAGATCCCCCTTCTAACCCCCGCTTTCCTTCACGCATCAAGATCCAATATATATATATAAAAAGAAGAAAAAAAGAAAAAAAATCCAAAGTATCAGTCCCTCATCTACCAGCGGCGAGGTTCCAGTATTAACACGAAGGTATGAGGGAAAAAAGGATGCACACACAAGGAGACACACAGAGAGAGTGGAAGAGAGAGAGAAAGAAAGAATAAGGGACCCCCAACGTGAAAATGTACAAAAGTGGTGACTTCTTTTGGGCAGTGCTGGAGAGCGATGTGTGAAAAAAGTTACCGATTACCCCTCCCAATACCCATCGGATCCCCCCCCGGTCTTATTCTATCTCCTCCAACACTGTCCTAACTTCGCCTTGCGCTGGGGTGCCAAACCGACCGCCCGATCCGTCCGGACAATATGAGAAGATGCTCTAGTATGAAAGAAGAAATAAAAGTAATACAAGGAAATAACGACATGAAGTAAAAACAGGAACCAGAGACAGAAAGGAATATAGAAAAGCCGACGATACAAAGGAAGGAAGATACCAAGAAAAGAAAAGAAAAAAAGGGAATGAGAGAAGCACAGTGAATAAAAAGAGTTTTGGCAGGATCAGTTACTTTGTCCCTTTATCCTCCCCAATCACGCTCAATCTCATCACCCAAACAAAAGGAAAGGAACCCGCACTGATCTGAATGCCTCCATCCATCCATCATACCTACCAGTTTGCCAGTGCCCACGACAGCCTTCGAAAACTTTACATAAAGCGAAAATTGGCATTGACAGGCAACAGACAAGATGGATATAAAGAAAAGGGCAATTGGGCTAAAGAAAAGGTACAAAGGAATGAGTAGACCGTTCCGTGTCTCTCAAGACTTGGTGAACACAACTCCGGTTATCATTGCCATTAGAAGAACTTTTACCTATCATCCGGGTTTGTGACCTGGCACAAAATTGTCAGTGAAGCAATTGGCAAACGTTATAGATGATGCCCCAACCTTCAGAATTCTCCTCGAATAGTCCTGATTATCCGCAATGCTTCCAACACTGTCTCTCCTCTGGATCATGGCAGGGTCGAGTCGGTGGTCCTGTTGAGGTTTCTTCGCAAACTCCCTAGCCGCTACTGACCTCTTATACTCCTCCTCGATTTGCTGTCTCTTTCTCCGTCTAACGAAAAGGAAAAGTCCCAGCCCAATCCCCAATACCGCCAACACACCTACAACTACCCCAGCAGCAACACCAGCTTTATCGACAGATTTCTTAGGTTCTGAAGGCGCAGACGATGAGGATTGGCTCTTGTCCGAGGTGGGTATAGCTGTTGGGTGGGAAGTAGCAGATCCACCTTGATCGAGGGTTAGCAAGGATGTTCACCATCACAGATAAAGATCGACACATACTTGCTGCTGTTGAAGTGGGCGAACTCGATGAGGAGGACGAAATAGGATCCTGATCAGGGCTTTCCTCCAATCCAGACAGATAAACCGAGAAGTAGTCACCCAAGCGAGTACCACCTATGTAACGCGTTAGTTGGATCGTGTGTTCAAAGATGTCCTGGGTCCAAGTCGAAGGGGAAATAAAGGAGCAGAAAAAGCACAGAGTATAAAGAGGCTCTTACATGTTTCCGCCTCAAACCCGGGACATCCTTGTTTGCATTTGCTATCATCCACCTTGTATGCATTATTTGGAAGAAAGTTCCCACACAAACACAATGTACCGTTGGTCATTGCCTGTACCGAATAGCCTGGACTCTCAACACAGGTTTCCCTACATTTCCCTCGCGACTGAAAATTATTTTGCCCCTTTGTCTGAAGGGAGCCACTGCTGTTGTAACACCCATGGTAGATAGCGTCCATGGCGGCGGACAAAGGAAAATATGCTGCCAAAGCAGTGAAAAAAATTGTAGATATCTGCTTCATGGTGCGGTGGAAAAAGAATTTAGGGTGAGTGTTGAAAGGAAGCTGTTCAGGGGCGACGAGCGGCCACCTGTGATGATGGTGCGATATTCAGGAAACGAATGTGCGAAGTTGTGCTGATAGAATGGACACGGTCGGATCAGTAAGGTACACAAACAGAGTTGTCAAGGGGATGAGACAACTCAATGGCGGATTAGATGTTTGTTGAAGCCAGTAGTGGTGGTAAGAAGCCACTAGCGTTGGAATAGGAGTCAAGGGAAGAAGAGAGTCAAAGGGTTAAAGGGGGGAAGAATGAATGATTACAAACCTCTCAAAGATAGGACTCGTTCACTCGTGAGATGCCGGTTGCGTAGTTGAAGGGCAGCTCAACGCAGGAACGGGGTGCTGTGTTGCTGTGCCTGATTTTCCCTGTGTTGTTGACCAGTGTGACTACCGGACTGTAGGGGGGGTGGCAGAAAAGGAAAGTGAAGGAGAAGGGCAAATGAAGGCAAGGGCGCGCGAGCGGCAGGAGCAGAGCCGAAGAAAGATTGAAGGAGAAAAATAAAATAAATTTTGAGATTTAAGAGAGAGAGAGAGAGAGAGAGAGAGAGAGAGAGAGAGAGAG
>QFET01007117.1:0-19447 GCA_003316355.1 Tuber calosporum | reverse complement strand
GGAGGAGGAGGAGGAGGAGGAGGCGGCGGCGGCGGCGGGGTGAGTTGTGGGGGTTCAGGGGCGGTGGTTGCGGGAGTATTGGGGTTTGGTATTTCTGCTGGTGCTGGTGGGGTGATGAAATTGTGGTTCCTTGTGCTGGTTGAGAGTGGTCGTAGGTTGGTGGTGGCAGTGGTCGTAGCTGTGAGGTGGGGTGCTTGTATATGGTAGGGCAGGGGTGTTCGAACGCTCGAATGTCGGATTGGGAGCAATTGATCCCGGAGTAAGCCTGCACAGCGCATCCGCCTCATTTCTTTCTTTCTCCCCTATTCTGCCTCAAATGTTGAGTGGAAAGGGTAGACTGGGGTGGTGAGGGATGTGTTTATGTGTCGTCGAAGGAAAGTTTCAATAGATTTGACAAGAGCCGCATGAGAACAAGAAGTCTTGGCAAAACTTGGGGACCTTTTTGGTACATAGTCTTATAAGGACTGCGAGTGCTCACTTGTGACCCAATCCCGAAGCACCCCCAATTTATCGCAACTAGGGCAACAAAGGCTATTGTTATAGGGCTAATTTGGATGCCATATCACACTACTCGTATCGACGTCATAACGCACTAATAAAACAAAGCGAGATAAAAGCCTAGTAGACTATAGTGATGTCTATTATATAAGTGCTAGGTATAATGTTTTCCCACACACCACTTCGTGACCTCGCCAGTTTTTAAGGATTTTTTGCTGGTAAGCCACTTTGGTGTGAGCGAAAACTTGATGTCTGGCACTTGTAGTAATCGCGTAAGTCGTACAGCAACTACACTTCCAGTACGACTGATGGCCGGATGGGACATCATACCATTATCCCACGATCAAGCCTCACAAGAATTCAAACACAAGTATCCCAAGCACGGCCCGGGCTAATGCTAAGAAAGAGAACAAGAGAATCGGGGGTAGTCAAAAGGTCATACATAATACAGCAAACAACGATGATCAAACCCTCGCTCCATAACAAGTCGGGGGCATCCAAAAGAACCTCTTGGACCAAAGCATTTCCCACATTTTCCAAAAAAAAAAGAACCCCCCCAAAACCAGATAATATAACCAAAGCTAATGCATTAATGGATATATAGAGCATTTTACTAGAAGAAACCCAAGGTGAGCAAAAAAGAAAGAAAAATTAAAAGAGAAAGAGAAAAGGAGATAAAAACTAGCGGAAAACGGAGTATGAAATTCCAGATTGGGACTTTTTTTTTTTTGCTCGGCGAGTGAGCTACAAGCAAGGAGAGAAAGTTATGAGTAAAAAAGCAAGTGAGCCAGGAGCAAAAGGGAGATGAAAATCATGTACTAAGAAAATAATGGTATGGTGGACGAGATTACTGGTCCCGGTAGCTCGGGAAGGGGGGGGGGGGGAAAGAGAAAAAAAATCCAAGAAAAATTGTCCATCGTGTACAAAACACCCAAATATTGAAGAATCTGAAGATGAAAAAGAGGAAAAAAAACAAGAAGATAGGACATAGGCGGTAACAAGATGGGTGAATAGGGGGTGCCCGAATGTTAGCCAGCCTAGCAAGTGATATGATCAAAGACTAAAGGGCCCGTTATGGCGCTTTGCTGTGTCTCGATTTTCGGTTTGGTTAGAAAGCCTCAAGATGAAAGTTAGGAGGAAGCACGGGCTTCCAATCCCCCACACTATGTCTACAGGATACACCCAAAAAGGGGCGCTTAAATAAAGATAACGGAATGGGGGTTCTTGGCCGGGGAGAGCTTGGTGGTTAATACATGAGTCTCAGCTCCCATCCGTTCTTTGCCACTGCTCCAGCCTTGCCTTCGGATTCCTGAGGGGGCGAAGCGAACGGAGACTCCTCACGAATCTCGGTAGCCTGAACCTTCATATCCTGGCCTTCTGGCATCTCTCTAACGAATTCGTCGTCAACTAGGATAGTTAGGCCACGGGGGTTAACGTGAACAGCTCGAAGCACAGCTGAAGAGTCAATTCCGCATTTGGAGGCAATGCTTGCTGCTAGACACGATGAAGTACGGGCTTGGAGGTAAACCGCACGGTAATACTGGTTTGCTTGTGGGGGAGATCCAATAGGCGTTGGGAGGATGTATATAGACATTACTATAAATTTTTGTCAGTGAAATCATTGGCTGATGTTGGAGGGTGTGGAGGATGGGTAAATATCACTGACCAGGCTTGACAGGTCTCTCTGGGGGCGGGCTATATGAGGAGTCAATCCCGATTGCTTCTATCCAACCAGAGAGCATACTGGTATCAGGCTTGACACGAACCGGGGCATCGGATACGCCTAGATGGTGCGGTTGTTGTTGGGGGGGTGGCAGAGGCTGAAATCCCCTCTCCCAATCGGATCTTTCTAGAGAGTTAAAAGCATCGCCATGCTGGCTGGACTGTGATGCCGAGCTCGGCGTTGGCGAGACAAATGAGGATGCGGTGGTGTTCGTGGTAGCCACGCTTGACCTCCTTCTGGCCCACACATCTTCCGAGATTTCTGGCATTTCCCCAGGCAGATGAACCGGGTGCAGGTCGGGATCGTCGATATCGCTTCCCCGGAGATATAATGCACTAACGGCTCGTGTGCTTGTGAACATGCCCTGGATACTGGCTAGCTTGGCATTGGTATCCTCTTCCTGAGTTCTTCCTCCGCCAACAGAACTTGCAGAAGACATTGACCATGTCCGCTTATGCTTTAGTACCTTTCCAGGTTTTCCAGAATCCTCGTCCTTCTTGCTTTTCTTGCCGAATACTTTCATACCCGTCCCCTCAACCAGGTTCGCTTGCTGCTTAAGCTTCTCAATAGTCTTCTTAACATGTAGAATATCATTGGCCAACTTTCTTTCCGCTCCGTGGTCCCGGAAAAGCTTAACCTTACAGAAGCAGACCTCCGGCTGTTCCGAGGGGGGTTGTGGTGAATCTGATGATAAAACCTCGGTCTTGGCACATAATCTCACAGGGATGCCCTTCACGCCCTTCGAATGACTAAAGTCCGTAGAAAGGAAGTTGAACCGCACAGATACAGAGGTCTCCGGGGAGCTGGAAGGCGAAGGAGACCATACAACCGCGAAACTATCGAACGATGCTGTCTCAACATCGACCCTGCCTTTCTTCTTGTCATCCTCGGGCTGAGAAGACGCTTCAACGTACTCAACGGCTTGTAGTTTTCCGCCTCGCTGGTGAGCTTCATTAGTTCCTCGGCCTTCCTTCCATAGCTGCCAACATGATGCTGGTCTTGAGCGTTGTGTTTCATCATGAAAAGATATTCGAACATAGGTACGATACCTCAAGGGCCCAGTGCTCGGGGGCGGAGTGGTATCCAGGATCGATATTGCATATGCTTGCCCCTTGTTAAGATATGTAACAGGGATCTCATCTGGATGCTTTATCATCGCTGTGGGTGCGTTCAAAACGACATGGAAACGGAATCTATGGTGGATTGTGCAGTTAGCAAACAAATACAGAGCATCGTTCTCATAATCCCACCGGTGATGGATTATTCTTAAGAAATGGCAATGCAATGGGTAACGACGAGGACTGCGATGTCCTGATGGGTGATAGTAGTAGGAACAAGACAAACCTTTCGGACGACGCAATTGGCCCAAGCTCGTGGTCGTATTGCTTCCCCTCCAACGCCAATAGCGGGTTAGGCCCCATAACAGATCCTTCAAAGGACCCGGGTTCCGGCAAGATCTCTCCCCCGCTATCCCCCAAGTCCATCGGACTTCCTGGCCCTGGTGACTCCTGACCATACTGAGTAGGGTCCAGGAAATGGGGCTGTAAAGGCTGACTGAAAGGATGGTAGTTATGGAATTGATGTGGTTGAATTGTCTGCGGATCATAGTCTGGAACACCTACACCGCTGGTGGTCGGTGGAGCCATCACCGTGGTGTTCGGCAGAGACAACGGTGTCCCTGCATTAATTCCTACATCCGGGGTTTGGAGATCATTGTGAGTTGGGTTATACACGGTATTTGTGCCTCCCGGAGTTGGTGTGAAAAGGCCAGGGGGCTGATTCGCGAATGCTGCAAACGCAGCGGACGTTGGATCTAGGAGCGATGGGGTGAAACGAAATGGCTCCGAGGGCGCTTTTGGTGTTGGTTCGAGATCTTCATGGTCATGCCCGAATCTGTTACCGGTAATCCAGAGTGAAAGGATTGTCAGCGAAGTGGTCCGAAAGCTTCATCCCCATGCTTTTGCGAATACCGTGGGACGATTTTCCCTGGATAAAAAAAATATGACCAATGGTGGAGGGGACATGGGAAAGGACTTCCCCCAACCCCACGCAATATTAGGTAGACTATCCCCTCCGACGAAACGCAGAGAAGGAGAGAAACAAGAACTGGCACTTCAAGAATACGGCATGGAACTTGCCTCGGCTGGTTTAGAGTGGAATCATGTAGTCCGCCTGCTGTCTGCAAATGCGACTCACTTGGCCCGCTCGTTGATCCTGCGCGGACGCTGGGGAACGATTGTCGAAAACGTTCAAAAAGCTCATCCGGAGGTTTTTGCGATGACTGCCTGTGAATATCAAAACAATAAGCCAAGTAGAAACCCCACCGTCAGCCTCGAAAACCTCAACAAAATACTGAAATCCAACAGACTAATCCGCCAGAATATACGATGACGGGCCCTCTGGCTCTCTTCCCCTCTTCTTCCCCTTCTGTCTTTTCCTCTCTGCGTCCGCTCCGCATCTTACAAGAACGGGTACCATTATGGTACTGGTATCCCTTGAACCACAGAACAGAGGGGAATAAGGAAACTTGGAACAGGAAATAATTGAGATCGTCAGGGCACGAACCTGTTGCGAAACATAGCTGATCAACAAGCAGAATCAGGGAAATGGAAATAATAATAATAATAAGGATATCACAGAGCTGGTAGTATCCGTCAAACCGAGTACTCCAAGGTGCTGTAGGGGAAGTCGCAATTTGCTTCCCAGATGCAGAGTTAAGGGAAGCAGCGGAGTGGCATGGGGGGAAGGGAAAATAGAGAGCAGGCGATATTATTATTATTATTTTCTTTTTCTTTCCTCTGTCTTCTCAAATGGAGCTTTGTGAGATTTGCATGCACCCAAGAATGGCAAAATAGACGGATAGGATACAATACAGCGGTGTGGCGCCTCCCCACCGCTCTGTCGCTCTCTCCATTCCCATGAGCAGATGCAAGTAACCCTGAAAGCGTATTTAGGTGGGTGAATAAATGCCGGGAGGGAAGTTGGTGGGATAAGGATAGTGATAACCACTTGGATCTCCTGTTTCTGTAACCATCTAGCTGCTTCTGATATGCACTAAGAGCTTCTTCATGTCTGGGGTAACGAGGGGGAAGCTGGCTGGCGGTATCTTAGGCGGGGCCAGCCGTGGGGTCAAGTATCAGCCAAGGAAAATGATGAAATTCACTAAGTCCGTCCCTGGATTTCTTATCTCCGGGCCTGTAGGAATGAGGCTCGGCACTTTGCAAGCAGAGTGACGCCTCATGAAGATATCTAAAGGAACCAATCTTGTGACAGATATTCAAATTATACTGGAGTTGGTTGATACAACAATGTGTGCGTACACGGTGGATATTTGATACAATAATATCATTACAACTAGTAGCTCAGTTTGATCAAAATGTGAAAGATATCAGATAGTAGAGAAAGTAGAGAAAATTTAGAAGAAAAAAAATATTGTTGATACTTAATATACAATATTATGCAAGTTTCTGGCATGAATGCAGGGAACACAGGGGTGATCCGGGACTTTGAATTTTGTAGGAAGAATTATCCATTTGTATGTAAGCCCATAGTTCAAAATTCAGACACTATGATCACTCTAATACTCAGTTCATTCATTTCATAGGTATGTTATAAGTTCAAAAACTCTAGCTACCCTGACAAAAGAGCAAGAGGAAGTTATTATCTTGAACAGAGAACAATATCTTTGCTCAAAGGCATTAGAGCAGTAAGAGAAGCACAGGATATCAGGGATTATGGTGTAGGGGATAGAGAATTCAGTATCATATATGAACCTTTAGAGTATATAGACCTATAATTCTCTATGGAAAACAGTTCTATTTGCCCTTAATATAGGCTCTGGACCTTACCTGCAGAGTTTTTGTAATGTTGGTCTAGTGGCTCATAGTTAAAGAAAGGTAACTCTTCTTCTAGGAGTATATATGTTGCTTCTGTTAGTTCAATCAAATATTATTTGTATAATTTATAAGAAGTTATTTTAATAAAAGTGATTATGCTAGAATTGAATGAATAAGTGTAGTTCTTATTGAGAAAGTATTTTTTTTAAGGCATTTATGTATTAATAATACAAGTGTAATAGGACACCATAATAAAATTCTGAACATAATCAGGTTGTATTATTGGAAAAATAAAAAATGTAAATATCTAATACACAGATAAAGTAGCAGAAACTTGTTTAGAAAGTATTATAAATCATATATGAAAATAGGCTTTTATATAAAAAATAGTTATAATGAGTTAGGAGTGTTTTCTTAGGTTTCCCTTAAGTTATAAATATGGGTAGTAGGTGTACTATTGATTTTGCATTATAACTTATATGAGTTCATGTTTATATAAGTTTTTATTATATTATAAGTGTTAATATGTGAAAAGTAGTCCTTGCTACCATTACAATAAATTTTCTTCAATGTATTCAATACTGCTTGAGCCTTAAGAGAACGCTTCAATAGTCCTAAAAAAATATTTGTTAAAAGATTTGCTGTATTTATCAGTTTTGAAAGCAAAATTTGATAATTACCTGATATTTTTTATTTTTTATTATTATTATTGATAAATAGCCTCCATTACTAGCTACATGGAAAAATATTTATAAGGGATTTCTAAAACCAGAATTAATTATAAAAAGGTTTTTTTACTTTGACTCAAATTTATATAAATTGAGCCTGTATAAGTTAAAACCAGACCATGGGGCTTTTTTGAAAATTGCGGGAAAATGCATTATAATAATGGTTACCAAAACAAAAAGTTTTGAGATACAACTAGTTTTAGTTTACCTATATCTTCACAGAAATACTACACCCTTAAAAAAAATTCAAAATATTTGTATAACTATTAAAATCCTATTTAGCCAATCTGCTTTACAGCTATGATTTCAAATTTACCAATAACTTTAAACTACATAGTTTAGCATGATTTTTTTTTCTTATACCCCAGTGGACAACCATTTCTTTTAGGCAAATTACCTATCTCTACCCCTTTCAATATAGAAACATGCATTCTAACATGTTCTTCCGATTCCTTCTCTCTATGTTCCAACTCTTACTGCTCTTTATATAGTCTCATGGTAGTTATAGTTTGCATGATATTGTTTGGAATAGTGATAGATATGATGAAATCTCTCATACTAGCCTGTTAGGTTCTTGTAGACCTATTAGATGGTGCTTGCTCAACCATGGTAGATGATAGGATTGTATAAAGTCAGGTAGATTGAATATGTTCTGAGGTATATGGGCTATACTTGCTTCATATATCAAATACTCTTTTCTGATTTTAGCCTTAATCGTAAAATTGGCGCAGTAAACACTTTGCTGATTTGTTCTACAGTTACTTCTAACTGATAAGGTCAAAGGGATCATACAGTTTGAAAAGTGAAAATAATTTAGAAACAAGTTTCTGAGAAGATAAAGATAATTATTATTAAATATGGGTGTATTGCAGCGAAAAGTGCTGAACTTCCCGGTTGCCACAATTTAAGTCGAATAACTCTCACGATTCAGTATAACATAGAGTAGCCCTTGATGTTCTTAAAAAATATTTAAATTTAAAATTGAAGCATGAATGGTTATGTAATCATCTATTAGAAAATATCTGTAAAAAGAGGTTTTTGCATTAAAAGAAAGCCCTTCACAAGGAGCCCCTACTAGGTACTTTTCATATATTTCTAAAAGTACAATTTGTTGATATTAAAGATTTTGTAAAGTTGTGATAGTTTGGACTAATCAACAGACATTACAAAGCTGTAGCAAATACAAAAGATGCAATAAGAAAAGAAAATTAGCCCTAGTACTATTATTATAATATAGGTCTTAAGTGCAGATGATAGAGTAACAAGAAAGAGAGAATCTGTTGATGTTTGTTTGTAGATTAAATAATATACCCATTGTGAAGCAAGTTAGAACTTCATTCAAGCTATACTACCATCAGGAATTCCACGGTCATCATTCACAGCCAGCCTCAAGAACCAACGAATTCAAATTAGCCTTATTCTACTCATATGGAGGATTTTGAATATTATCGATCTGGCCCATCAACTCCTACCTATGATTACACACTATCAGATACTGAGGATGGTGCCAGTAATACAGAATGTCAAGATTCAGATGATACCGGTATTTGTATTCTACTCTATTCGTTTTTACAGTCATGTGTGCTAATACTAGGTTATTTAATAGATGATGAAGATGATGCTGACAACAATCCGGCTTCAAAGTGTTTGAAAGCAACTTTCGGGCTTGCAGCTGTTCGTACAAATGTTCAACAAAGGCGCATCCTGAACTGTGGATGCAATGGTTAATACATCATGATGCTTTACCTATGGCAGAGAAGGCAATCAAGATAACAAATCATCTTTCACGGCAGTTGTCGAAAAGTCCACTTGACATTCAGAATCGGAGAGCGCATCGACATAATCTCTAAGAACGAAAGCGAGGCCATCACCAAATCAAATATCTATTGCCATTTGTTAAAACTGTTTGCAACTCGTTTTTCTGCAAATTTTGGCAGATATCACAGCGCACCATATACAAACTCATCCACGATCTACGAGATACGCAGATGCCAATTCCCTACAAGCATGGAAACAAGAATCGCATGCCTTCAAATACATTATCAGTAACGGTTATACAGGAGATTACCCACTTCCTCCTAGATCTCAAAGAGCAGGAAGGTCAGGCTATTGCAACTAGAACATATATGCAGAAGTTGGCCAACAGGAAAATGACACGTTATATGGAGTTAGAAGAAATCAACTACCTTCTATCGCATTTGTCCTACCAAGAGATATACAAACAGTTTCTCAACTTAGATTCTCTCTTCTCCCGTGATTCACAGGTTTGATTCTCCTCATTTTACCGTACCTGGAAGTGTCATCCAATCTTGCGCAATATGAAGATTCGTAAAGCATCAAAGAATATATGTGATAAGTGTACTATTTCACGAAATTATGTAAGTCATATTGTTCTATTGCTATCATGTGACTTGAATAATCTAACATAATATTATCAATGATAAAGCTGGATGGACCTGATAATAATAGAGAACAACTCGAAGTCTACAAAGCTGAATATCGAGCATGTCGGATGATCTATGAAGCCAATGTTCAGGTAGCAAAATCAGAGCATTCTGGGATAAGCTGCTATTCCATTGACTTTCAGCAAGTAGTTCAAATTCCACGAGTGCCACAACTGCCTTCGCAATGGTACTACTGGTCTCCTTTCAAGCTCTATGTCTTTGGGATTGTCAATGATGGCCTTGATCAGCACTATCATGCTATGTTTACGGAAGCACAGCAAGGCAAAGGGGTCAACCAAGTGGTGTCTATTTTGCACTGCTTCATTACAGCACAACGAATATTGCAACCTGGTCTTCATCTCTCGGCTGACAACTGTGGTAGGTAAAACAAGAATAAGACTATGATTTCGTATCTCTCCTGGCTTGTAACAACACAGGGAATAACAGATATCGTTCTGAGATTTCAAATCAAAGGCCATACACATAATAGGGTAGACTGTGGCTTTGATACTGTCAAAAAAAGAGCCAACCAGAACGAGGTCTGGACACCAGAAATGTATGCATCACTAGTACATGATGCAGACAAAGTAGGTAACATTAAGGCTATTCGCCTATTTCATGACCCACCAGGAACGCTATTTCGAGATTGGGATTCAGCACTCAGTTCTTATTTGAAACCTTTAAAAGGAATTCAGGCTTATCGCTTCATCCGCTTCAAAGCTTTGAATCCTGACATCATAGAAGCAAAACAACTCCCAGATGATCACTGGATTCAGTTTGACTTAAGGAAAAAAGACTTCAAAGTTGCAATATTTCAAGGGATAGCACCTTGTGGACTCACAGATACTGGATTGAATCCAGAAAAGAGACATGACTTGTGGAGCAAATACCCAGCCTATGTACCTGTTGAGCTTGAGAATTAATGGTATTATTCCAAGCCAGAAGATATATTAATATCATCGGTACGACAAAAGAAAAACCTATGCGTATTAAAGACAAAAGAATACAACTCTGATCAGCATCGAATAATTGATGAAGAGGTGGAAATTGATTGTAAGTTTTGTATTGTTTTGAATAATAAAGTCTGATCATGAGAGTCTCTTGAACTAATATCTAAATAGCAAGGGTTCATTCTACAATTATATCACAAGAGGACAAAATCCCTATAACTTCGAGTTCAGGATCTACTATTCGGAGGCGTGGTGGTCCTCCCGGATCTAAAAATATGTGGCAGCCACTTTCTAATAATTAACTTTCTTTAATATCTCTATCACTGTATTAATTATCATGTTATAACTTTAAATGCCACAACCCTATAAGATATACTGTAGCTTAAATTCTTGACTTTTATTTTTTAAATTATTCTTGCATAGAATTATCTGAGGTTCAATTCCCATCCTTTCCAATGTTTTATCAATTTTTCTTATTATCTAATTATTCAGTTATTTCAATTTGTTCATCTAAAATATGTAAAACACTTTTTCTCAAAATATCATTGGTGGCTATGCAAACTAAATCAGCCTCTAACTCAAAATAATGAAAAAACAAAGTTCAGCAGTTTTCCTAAAACTGCACCCATACGTGTAAGATAAATAAACACTTATGTACTATCAATATTACTAAACTATAAGAGGACAGTTTTCCAAAATTTACATCTTGGGGTATACCAATAATATTATATAAGCAAGACATTATGGTTGTACAAGCTACATCCAACTTCAAAGAATTATAACAGAACAACCAGTAATATTTTACTTATCATTTCTCATTCTATAGATGTACAAGTAGCTAAAGTTATTTTGGATGGTAAAAAGTTTATTTGTGAATTTTTTAGTTTTTGGGACATAAAACATGCTACAGAGGTCGTATAGAGTTCTAAAATATTTTCTGAGCTACTGTACATATACTTTGAATGACTAGCTATGTGGTTAAGCAAAAATAACTGTTTTATGGTGGAGGCCCAATAGTCAGGTTTTAACTTCTTTAGGTTCAATATTGGTCCTGGCCGTCTATAATGTTCACTAGATCGTGAGCAACAGGGACGCAGTCTTGGCATGCAATGGTAGGTTATGAGTATAAAATAGCAATTACTTAACCTACTGTTGCATATCAAGACTGTGTACCTGATACTCTCGATCTGGTGAATGTTATAGATGGCTGGAACCATATAATAACAACTTGGACTATGACTTTTGAGGAGTTATGGTGGTTGCTATGCAAACAAAAAATAGAATAATACAAAACTAGGTTTAAGGTACGGTGTAACCTACTCCCATGTATCTTGAGAATACCAAAGGGACTCTGAAGATACTATGGATCCGGCCGTCTATAACATTCACCATATTGAGAGCAACAGGGACGCGGTCTTATCATGCAACGGTAGGTTATGAGTACAAAATAGCTATTACTTAACCTACTATTTCATGTTAAGACTGCGTACCTGTTGCAGTTGATAGGGTGAACGTTATAGACGGCCGGAAGAATATTGGGATAGGGGGAGAAGCGTCAATGGATAGTTCTTCAATAGACATGTAAAAGGTATGGAACTAATATAGTGACTGTTTAACTTGTAGTATTAAAGTTGATAGTCCTGTAAGGCTTGAGAGTCAGAACCCTTAAGGGATTGCAGGCCCTTTGAATACAAAAGATTGTAGCTAGGAGAACTTAACAAAAACGCAAATATCCTTTCCAACAAATGTGCTAACAGAGGCAGCATAACAAGGTAACTATATTCCGAAAACAGAGGGTAAAAAGCGACAAGCTGGAGCTAACAAAATAACTAATTCAATCCACACAAGTAGAGACAAGTGATCACTAATACTATACAAATCTAGTAGGAATAGCAGGAGGATAGCGATACCCAAAAAGGTACAAGCAAGGAGGGAGTAAAGATAAGCCCAACAAGGAAAGATAAACTAGTTAGTAAGCTATAACCAAGTAGAAAGGGACAATCCAATAGTAGTGCTTATCTGGTATAAGCCCAAATAAGTAATAACCAACATCAAGTCAGTTGTAATAGTAGAACAATAGTAGGATTCCAATACAGGTAGGGTGGGACAGACTGTAGTTGGAGGTTTCTATCTGCGATAGCTTAAACTCCATGTAGTTTCTGTACCTTGAACTGTAATTCAATGAGATAATCAAAAAAATAAAAAAATAAAAAAATAAAAAAAGAACACTGTAGTTAATGGACCTGCATATTAAAAGGGAATTTGATAAAATCTTAGCTGCATATTTGGCTTCACTGCTTTGCGTCAAAGGCATATCTTCTTATAATATATCCTATGTTGGTTTCATTATATCTCACAACAAGTTTCAGTTAATTTTTAAAGTGTCTCCTAATGTTTTTCTTCCTGTTCAAGTGGGTTCCCCTCAGGGCTCTCCTAGTTCTCCTTTGTTATCTATTCTATATTTGACTTCTCTCCATCTTTCTATCCCAAGAGGGATTATGTTTCCCACTATTGAAGATTTCACTGTTACTGTTTGTAACGGAATCCTACTATGTTTCTACTATTACTACTGTCTTGATGTTGGTTATTACTTATTTGGGTTTATATCTGATAAGCGCTACTATTTGGTTGTTCCTTCCTACTTGGTTATAACTTCCTATCTGGTTATTCTTTCCTTGTTTTACTTATCACTACCACTCCTTACTTCTACACATTTGGGTATCACTATCCTCCTGCTATACCTACTGGAGTTGTATAGTATTAGTGATCTCTTGTTCTTTCTTGTTTGGATTCTATTACTTGTTTTGTTAGCTCCATCCAGTCGCTTTTAACCCTCTGTTTTCAGAATATGGTTACCTTGGTATGCAGCCTCTGTTAGGAAGTTTGTTGGACAGGATGTTTGCGCTTTTGTTTAGTTTTCCTAGCTACAATCTTTTGTATTCAAAGAGCCTGCAATCCCTTAAGGATTCGGACTCTCAAGCCTCACAGGACTATCATCTTTAAAACTCCAAGTTGAACGGTTACTTTATTAGTTCCATACCTTTTACTTTGTCTATTGAAGACCTATCTAGCGACACTTCTCCTCCTATCCTAATAGTATCTTCAGAGTCCCTTTGGGATTCTCGAGATACTTGTGAGTAGGTTAAACAGTTGGATATAGATCAAACTGGATGAAGATACAGTTACTTCAATACTATTACACCCGCCTGTACAGGAAGGCTGCCCCCCTTGAGGTAGCCTTCTCTGTCTCCAAGACAGAACTTTGTCACTAGCGCATGCCTAGAAACTACAGTCCCCCATTCTCAACACCTGTCTCCCTTGATGGGTCCTTGTTTCACCCTTGTTCAAAGGTCCTTTGTTTGGGATACTAGTTTACCCTGACTATGGAGAGCTCAATATACTTTGCTAAACCAATAGCCCTCGTCCAAGAAGCATGTGACGGGATAGCCAATTCGGTTCAGTTAAATTGCATAAGCCTTGCTCATATCTGGAAAATACCAGAACTTCCAAGAAATTCTGGCTAAAAGTATGATAAAAGAAAAATGTTCTCAAGGGCATTAAGCTTGACAACTTAATTGCTGAACAACTCAATATATTATTACAGTCTCTTCTCCGATTCTTGATAACTTAACTATTGGGGACTACTAACTATTTATTCACTATTCCCTGTACTTATGTTGGCTATAAATATGGAGTATCTTTAAAGACTTAATCCATAGTGTAAAAAGTGCAAACACAGTTTAACCCTGAAGATGTATCACCCCACAACAGCAAATAATCCTTTTAACTAGCTATTTCTCTTAGGGTGTCAAGTAATCCAACACTAGAGAACCTTCAATCTCTTTGCGAAATGGTCAGAATTCAAGTTAATGCTGCCTATTTGCGAACATCATACAGAATACTAGGTAATCAGTCTGGATGACCGTCTTTCATGTATATATGCACTCAGGTGCAGATGCATTCGGATTATCAAAAATGTAGAATATGTAATAGACACTTTTGGATAAATTACTCTATCATCTTTGACTTAAACTGAGTAGTTCTTAATACGATCCTACTTCTTGCTAGTATGAGTTGTAGTTACTATAGTCACCTCCCTGTTCTATATACTATAAGATCTTTAGACTCGAAGGTCTAGTACCATATCCCATATGGATAACAGAGCCTTTACTATTATAAGGCAGCTCTTACCCCCCGGCATCTGCATTTAGCCCCACGTGAATAGATGCATTACCATGAGTCTCCTCCTTCCTATGTACACCTAGAGCACTGATCTCCTGACCCCTGATGCCACCATACTAGGCAAAATGTAATTGTATTGGAGCAAGACACAAAGATATTTAACTAACTTTTTCACATCCACACCCATTACCATCCTCCCCTGTGAAGCTTACCTCCCTCCCCTCAACCTATTACTTCCTCACTGGTGACCTATTACTGCCCTCTGCCTGGTCTGTTCCCCTTCAAAAATAAACCACACGCAGCTCGCATCTCCTCTTTCTCCCTGTCTGCCTTTATTTTCCAGGTAAGAGACTTCGTACAACCACTACTGTGTGCCCTCTGTGCCAACTACATCCCACTTAGGTAGAATCAACTGAGACGCTTTGCTGTGATCCGGTCTCATCTCCCTATTGAGGGGAGATGCTACCTGCTGAAACTATAAGAGACTGCCTTGCTTGTCTTCTCCCTAATTAACTCTCTCCTCTTACCGTGACTTTGCTTCTCACCCCCTCTGCTGATAGACTCCCTGACCTACCCAGTTCTAAAAGCGGAATGCAGAGGCAACCTTTTTGCATACTGGACTCTCCTCTCTCCTCCCCCTTCCTACTATCTGTACAAGCCTTTCCTCCACGCATATTCATTCATTAGCCTAGACCGCTTTACAACTGGCAGGATCCACCAAATGAGATTAGGGAAAAACAACTTTACTGGCCACCTATCATGAAGTGACCTTGATTACCCAGTCACCTATCCCTCTTGTGAGACTGAGGATATAACCTTCAATAACACAATCCTCCACTACTCCACTAAAGACCTTAAAAGATATCTCTACTGGTCACAGCTGAACTCAATTGGCTCTGAGTCCCGACTCCAGTAGAACCTTTGCCTTACTCTCAGCCTGGTATCATATATTCACACTACACGCTCTGGCTTACCTCCCTCCATACTTGCCACTAAGGCTGCCTGGTCTCATTCTTCCTCTGGTCATAACTCAGATTGAGATGCAATTTTCTTCATTTATATTACAAGGTAGCAATTCAGTACTGTTGAATTGACTAGGCCGTGCTGGTATCAAGAAGTTCAGAGAACTGTCAGGAAAGCTCAGTAAAAGGTATGATAAAAGATAAAAGGGTTCTCTAAGGCTATATAACTTGTTAACTTAATATATTGTTAAGGTCTCTTCTCTGTTGCTTCATGATCCCTTAACTACGGGGTTTTTTTTTTTTCTATTATCTCATATTCGCTGTTAACGTACAGGAACCTGCATGGAGCGCTAGCTATGGCATAAACGAAACGTTAATTCCAAACCTGCAAAACAAAAGAAATAACCGCACAAGTTCTCCCCTAGTGATGACCATACCGTCACCGCGCCCAGCAATGGCGACTAATTCAGAAAGTATGGAATGAAATGATACTAAAAGAAATCATAACCGCAAGGAGAGATATAGCAGGAAAGTTAAACCACTCAGTCTGAGTCATAGTCGGAGGAGGAGGAGGCAGCAGTAGCAAAAACCGCTGGCATGGTGGGCGGGAAATTCGTGTGGGTTGCGCTGATGTATGAGGCAAGACCAAGGATCATGTATAGGTCGGCCCAAAGTGGAGAGCAATGGTCCATTGTAGACAGCTTTGGAAGGCAAAGCTAGCGTTCTCGGGACTTGGAGGGGCAGTGGAGAATTGCATGCACGAAGGTTTTGTCCTCTGAGCCGCAGGAAGGGCAGGTGGGAGAGCGATCGGTATTGTTCTATGAGGGTTGTACACCAGGAGGGCACTTGCCAGCGCGCATTTGGTGGATTCGCCCAGCTGTGAGGCGGTCGAGGCCCATGAAGGCATGTGGGTATAGGGACGGCTTGTACTGGTAGTAAGGAGGGGGTGGGGACAGGAGTGTCCAATAAGTGAGGAGGTCCTTTCTGCACTCCTCCTTCATCAATTTGTAGGAGACAGCACCTGGGATCGGAGGAAGGGGGCTAAAACAGTGCCTGGTAGGAGGTGTGAGTTTATTTGTGGGAGTTTGAAACCGTCCGGTGCCACCTGGACCAAGAGGTAGCACACTGCATCGATTGGGAGGTGAGAGCGGACGGAGGGTATGGGCCTTGGTTGGTTCTAGTGGAGGGGGATGTAGTTGGCCCTAAGGCCACGAAGGAGGTAGCAGGAGGAGTCCCCAGCCCTAGAGTTGGGGAAGGATGGAAATGATGGAGGCAGCCGGGCTGCGGATGGGTTGATCTCGGGAGGGGAGCAGGCCAACCGTAGTGCGGCCATCCTGCGGCGATGGGGGAGCAGCGAGTCGAGAGGGGGGAGGCAAGCCTCGCAGGGAAGGATTGATACTGGAGTCGATGAGAAGCAGTTAGTGACCCAACGTTGGACCTTGCTCCAAAAGACCTCTATCTTACTCATCATCGCAGTGTTGGGGATGAGGAGGTCAGCTCCGTAGGTGAGGATCGGTAGCAACAGGCCCATGGCCAGTCTATGGTTCAGGTAGGGGACTATGCCTATGCGAGGAGGAGAGTGTTGCCTGATGAGGCCAAAAGCTCCCTGAGCGAGAGCTAGCCTCTTGAGGAAGTGGATGGAGGTTTCCATCGAGGGTGAAAACCAGTATCCTAGCCAGCGGACTATGGAAGAGGGGTGGAAGAGACTCCTATCGAGAGAGACCGGGGCCAGTGATGGTGAAGAGCGATCTCTTGGAGTTCGCCAGAGGATGAGTTCGGTTTTGGGGATGGAGAAGGACTCCAAGTGGGGTGGCCATCCTGCAGAGGCGGGTGTAGTAGTGTTGAAGAAGGTGTGTGTTCCTCCGGTATGACCCAGACCCAACAGTGACAGTAAAATCATCAAGATAAGAAAACATAATCCCCTTTGGGATAGACAAGTGCAGGGAGGAAACATATATTAAAAATAACAAAGGAGAGATAGGAGAGCCCTGGGGGGCGCCCACTTGAACAGGCAAGAAAATATTAGGGGAGCCCTGAAAAATCAGGCGGCATTTGCGGTCAGTCAAAAAGGAACGAACCCAAGAAACCATATAAGGAGATACGCATTTGGCGTGAAGTAGGGAAGATAAACAAGTAGAGGAAATATTATCAAAGCCTCCCTTAATATCATGAAAGAGGGTAGAGGTCTTGAGGCCTGCACGTTGCAGCAGGCGGACCTCGTGAGTTAGGGCATTACATGCGTCAAAGGTGCTGAGGCCGGGGAGCGAGCAACATTGGTTTGGGTGGATGAGGCCAACGGTGCGGGCCATTAGCGAAAGGTGGGTTGCCATTATCCTTTCCAGAATCTTGGAAATAGTTTCTAGGAGGACAATGACTCGGAAGGAGGAGGGAGAGTTGTAATCAGATTTGCCAGGCTTGGAGAGGACAATGTCATTGGCTCTTTTAAGGGAGGAGGGGTGGAAGCCATAGGTCAGCAGGGGACCTGCGAGGGAGGTGAGGAAGGTGAGGTTGATGTTGTTGATCCTTTTCAATATGCCATAGGGGATCAGGTCGGGCCCAGAGGCTGAGGTGTTGGAGCACTTGCGGAGGACGAGGGAGACTTCCTGTTTCTGAAGTGGCAGGAAGTCCGCGAATGGTCGCAGGATGGATGGCGAGGATTGGGGGTCTTTAGGAGGTAAAAAGTGATGCAGGAGTGAGGTACTGACTTCGACTAGTGTCGTGGCGTTGGGAAAGGAGGGGAACCGATCAGGGGGGCGCCCGCTACCGATCCTGCAGGGAGCCCACACCGATTTGGAATCCAAGGAGGTGAGGAAAGAGTTCCCGTGTGATGCCTTTGCATTTTTTATAGCCTTGAAATACGCGAGGCGGGAGGCACGAGTGGTGTCGGAGAGTGTAGTGGAGGGGGACATGCATGATATTCTTGCCGCTCTGTTGAAGGCTTAGCGCAGTTGCGATAGTTCAGCTGTCCACCATGGCTTTGACCTAAAGCAAGGACGTTTGGTTGGTGTGTGCTGGGCTAGGAAGGAGGTGATGGTGCGCAGGTGGCGGTCGAACCAAGCACTATGTGAGGCTGAGGTAGGGAGCGGGGGAGGAGGTGGGATCGATAGATCCTTTATGAGAGGGGAGAGTGTGTGCCAATCCGTTTTGGTCCAGTTAGGAGTAGGGTCAGGCTGTCGTAGGAAGGACGTGGATAGGGCTATTGTGATTGGGACATGGTCAGAGCCAGTGAGTGGGAGGGTGATACCCCATGAGCTAACAAAGGGGGCAAGGGAGAGATTTGCGAAGGCCAGGTCTAAGACTCCAGGTCTGGATGTGCTATTGAAGGGGAACCTAGTGAATACACCAGGTGTATTTATAAGTAAGTAGCCTAGCTCGGAGGCCAGGTCAAAGTATGGGGAAGAAAGCCTAAATTCAGTATCAGAAAGGACCCTTAGAGGGTCGGAAAGAGGGTGATGGAGGTTCAAATCCCAAACCAGGAGGGTGGGGAAGGCATATTCCCTGAAAATAAAAGATCGAGTGATTGTACGGGTGTGGGATGAGTGCCCGGTGGTGGAGTAGGCATTGTAAACGCAGAAGACCCGATGTGCTAAATTAAACACGCCTGAAGGGGAGTAAATATCAATTGCCATAAAGTCCAGCTGGTCGAAAAAAATGGGCAGTAGTGCAAAAACTTGCATGAAATCAAGGAGAGCATAAACGGCCACCCTAGGTTTGGCGTCGTTAGTAGTAGGTGTGGAAAAAGATTTATAAGAGGAAAATATTGGTAGTCGCCCCTTGAAGACCTGAGGATCCTGCAGGGCGAACAAGTGTGGAGGGTTGGGCATAGCCTTAAGGCTATTGAATAGGGACAGAAACACATTCCAGCTCCAAACGCAGTTGAGCTGAATGAGGGTGAGGGTAATGCCTGGCGACTGCGTCAGGGAGGGGGGGTCTATTATGGGACTCATTGGCGAGGAAAGCCCGATGGGCCATGTGGGAATGGAGAACTGGAGAGCCAGGTTGGGACTGGTGCAACAGATTTGGGGTGAGGGTCAGCTGGAGCGCCAGTTGGTGGGACTGGCTGTCTGGGGGTTGTAAGATCCGTGGTGGCAGTGGTAGGGAAGGAAGTCCAGGGAGGGTCGGGT
>QFET01007111.1:0-12904 GCA_003316355.1 Tuber calosporum | reverse complement strand
GCCCCACCCACCCAGGTGGCGCCCAGCCCCTCTCCTGCCCCCCGTGATCCTATGCGCTCTGCCCAGTAATGGATTACACAACTATCCCTGCCATGCATGAGGCCCCTAGGGCCTCGTCCTTTCTCTCCCTCGCTCAACACAACTGCCTGGGTAGCAGGGATGTGTTTTCTTCCTTTTTTAATCCCTTAGTTGAACTTTCCTTTACTGTTTCCCTGGTCTGTATCCAGGACCCCCCTGTATTTCGAGGTCGTCTCCCCAGTTTTTCGGCTTTCAAGTCCTTCTCCCCTCCCTGCTCCTCCCCTAAAAGCCACGCGTTGCTTGTTAGGTTTCTTCCCCCCTACTTTCTATGAGTGTCATACTTCCCATTTTCTTTGGGAGATCTGACACTATGGGCCTTGATTTTTTCCAGATGGATGCACTGTTTGGGTTTTCCTTTTCACGCCTACGGGTACTGAACTCATATTCACTCCCCGGAAGGTCCTCCTCCTCGCGTACTATTTCTCCTCGTGACTTGTTTCCCCTAGATGGGTTTCCTATTCTCTTCCTAGGCGATTATAATATTCATCACCCCTCCTGTGACCCATTACGGGCCCACTCCACTACTGAGTTAGCCGTTTCCTTTCCTTACTTCTCAAGAGCAGCTGAGCTTGGCTACTAGCTCTTGAATACCCCTGGGGTCTTCACCCACTTCCCTCTGGGTGGCGGTGGCAGGCCCTATGTTTTAGATCTTTCCTTTGCTTCTCCGGGTTTATTTCTATATTTCTCCTCATGGAGCACCCCTCTCCCTTCGTCGGGCTCTGATCATGTTCCCATTTTACTCTCCTTTAGGCACCCTAAGGACTCACAACCACCTCCACGGCCCAACTGGGCCCTGACTGACTGGGCCACCCTCTCGCACCTGCTTGAGGAGCTCACAGTCCCTGACGCCCCCAGCCTCCCCACCTCTGCTTCTCCCTCCTCATGGTTCTACACAAATTTCAGTCGCATTCTGTCCTTACTCCTTAACCACATACCCCTCTCGCGTCCGTCACCCAGGGCCAAGCCCTGGTGGTCACCACTCCTATCTACTCTTATGAAAGAACTCCACTTCGTAGCTCACAAAGCCTGCTCTACCAGTTCTACCAGTGACATCTCTGGTGCCAGGCTTGCCTGCCTTGGCTACTTCAAAGCCATAAAAATAGCAAAAAAGGCACACTGGACATCCCTCCTATTAAACGCCACTCCCTCCACCCTCTGGACCACCAAGTTACTTGCCCTAGGTTCTCCAACAACCTGTTTCCATACCCTCCAATGGTCTGACACTCCAGAGTCCATTAACAGTGCTCTCCTCAACCCTTTCTTTCCACCTCGTCCCTCTCGGCGCGAACCCGCAATCCTTCGCCCCTCCTCCGATGCTCCTGAGCTGTCCTCAGAGGAGAACTCTGCCGCCCTCAGGGCCTCCTCCTCATGCTCTGCGCCGGGTCCTCATACCATCTCCTATAGTGTATGGAAAGTGATCTACTGCAACAGCCCTTCCTTATTAATCGCCCTCCTCTCCCCTCTACTCCTCCATGGATTCCACCCTCCCTCCCTTAAAAAGGCCAACGGAGTTGTCCTGGACAAGCCAGGAAAGCCGTCCTACGACACTCCGGCCTCCTTAAGGGTCATCGTTGTTCTCGTGACAATCTCCAAGGTACATGAGAGAATTGTCGCCTCCCGCCTCACCCTCCTCGCAAGGGTCTGTCGTCTCCTCAGTCCTAACCTAAGTGGCTCCCTTGCGGGCCTTTCCTCCTTTGACACTGTCACCACCCTAGCCCATACAGTACGCAACCTCCACTGCCCAGCTCTACGCATCTCTACCCTCTCCTTGACATCAAAGGGGGTTTTGACAAGGTGGACCCAGACTCTCTCTCTTCTGTACTCAGGAAAAAAGGGGTCAACCACTACCTTATCTCCTGGGTCCAGTCCTTCCTCACTGGCCGCACCTGTCGTCTTCTCTTCCTGGGGTCCCCTAGAATTTTTTCTTCAGTTACTGTTGGCACCCCTCTGGGGTCTCCTGTATCTCCTTTACTTTTTGTTATTTATGTTTCTTCTCTTCATTTTTCCCTTCCCAGGGGCCTTATACTTTCCTATGTTGATGACTTTGCATTGACTGTATCATCTTCTTCCTATCGCTGCAACGTTCAGCTTCTTCAAGCAGCCTTTTCCAGGATCAAGCGTCGTGGAGCAGCGCGCAATGTCCTCTTCTCAGTCCCCAAGACGGAGCTCATTCACTGGTGCACTAAGAACCAGCATGGCTCCCCTTGCATTATCCCCATATACTTGGATGGGAAGGTCTTCCATCCCGCCAGCTCACTCAGGTGGCTGGGTTACTGGCTCACTCCATCCCTCTCCACATCCACTCACTTCTCCAAACGACTTGCTCCTGGCTCAGGGTTCCTTCTCCACTGTACGTAGTCTTTCCCCACTGGGGGCTAGCCTCTCCCCACACCTTTGCCACCGCCATGGTCTCTCCCTCCTTCTCCCCATCCTCTCCTATGGAGCTGACCTCTTCATACCCTCCCGCGGAATGCTACGGCACATGGACGTCTTCTGGCACCAGACCCAGAGATGGGTTACTCACTACTTCCGCTCCACCAGACTCTCTGTCCTCTCTCTTGAGAGCTACCTCCCTCCTATCGGCCTCTTCTGTGCCCATCGCCGTAGGCTTGCTGCACTCAGACTGGCATGGGCCCCACCCACTATAAACCCTGCCGCAGGGCGGCTCCCCCTGGACTTTCCCTCCCTCCTGCAGTCTCACGCCCCTGACTCGTGGCGTCACCTCACACGGCGCCTCCAACTCAATGTCAATCCTCTCCATTAGAAAACTGCCCCTCCCTCTCCGCCTGTCCGCACCCACCTCCCAGTGGATGCTATGGCCCACCTCATCTTCTCCATTCTGGGATCTCTGTCATTCGCCCCCTTGCCACGTGCAGATCTCACACCTCTCTGCCCATCTATTCCCCCGCTCCCTACCATACGTGCCGCCTATACTGCCCTTTGGAGACCGGCGCACCAGATCCTCATCAATGACTGGGGAGAGGCCTGACCTCCCGCACACTACTACCCCTACAAACCGTCCCTTTCCCCTCACCCATTCATGGGGCTTGGGAAGTTCATAGCGGGCCGCATTCACCAAATACATGCCCACAAGAGCAACCTAGCCCTTCATACCTCCTGGGCCTCCGAAGGGGATTCCACCCTCGGTCCACGACGCGGGGACTTCGACGAAGACTTCCAGCACGCCACACTATCCTGCACGGCCAGCGCTGATGCCCGCAGGCGCCACCTCCAAGGTGTCGTGGGGATAGGCACGGACGACCCCATCTGGTTTTCGATACCACTCCTCCTCATCCTGGTCGCCTATTTACAAGAGACACAGGTCAGCTTCCCCCTGGACATGTTGCTATCCCCCCCCTCATCGCCACCTCCTTTGGTTGCCCCAACCGCCAAAGAGTCCCCTGCTCACACTCTCCTTTCGTCCCCAAGTTCTTGATAATTTGCGGTTTTTTCCTCACCTGATGGATTGGTTTCTGAACGTTTCCTGGGCTTGTTTTTCCTTTCTTGAGTTTACCATACATGGTGTATGGACAGTTAACTGTCCCGTTGGAGCTCTATGTGCCGTTGGTTTCTTTTGTTTTTGATTTTTGGAATTAAGGTTTTGTTTATGCCATAGCTAGAGCTGCATGCAAGTTCTTGTACCTTAACAACGAATATATGATATAAAAAAAAAAAATAAAAAGTAAAAAATAAAAAACTGGCCTGTAGTTAGGGAAACCAAGGAAGTCATTAACTTCTACTCTGCTCAGGGCCCCTCCATCTCTCCCTCTAGCCTTGATGACCTCTACACTGGAGAGATCACCTTGATCCCACTCCTGAGTGGTGACCTTCGTGCAATCTCGGCCCTTGGCACTCAGCTTGACTCCCTCTTCTCAGCAGTCGCACTTCTCAGTGCCGGCTTACCCAACTCCACCCAAGCGACTGACCCTGCAGCCCCTAGCCTGGCCTCAATCCCTTATGAGCTTCGTGACCTGGCCTACCGTGTCATTTTTGAACCTCATCCCGCCATCACCACTCCACACGCCATCCCTCCCCGCCCTGGCATAACCAAGAAGTGCCCGGCGCCCTGATCTGCCCTTCATTCCCCACCTCCTTCCACTGCCTCTGAAGGCACCCCGCTGATAATCCATGGTTTCTCTGGTGATCAGTTCCGCGACCATGATACTTCCCCCCCCTCCTATGCCCAGATGATGGTAGGCTCAAGGAATAGGAGAAAGTCTCCAACTAGCCCTCCCTCTGCAGCCAAGGTCGCGGCTGCTGCTGCCAACTAAGCCACCACAGCCTCCTCCAGTCCTGGCTCCCCCTCCCCTCAACTATAACCACCACCTGCTCCACTCCCGCTCAACACTGCAGCTAGCAGATTTTTCGCCCCCCTTTCCTGACCTGCTCTCCGCTCTGATTCAGCGGTCATCTCTGGCCTTCATCCCGACCTTGCAGCCTCAGTATTCGTCGATGCCAACTCTGCCCTTCCCCGTGTTTTCAAGGCCTCTGTCAACGACAGGTACTCTGTCTTCCTAACTAGCCTTGATGGCCAAGTTCCTGCCCTCTCTTACGCCCCATACTTTGAGGCCCTCACCAGGCGCCTTAACCAATCCTTCCCAGTCAGCGACAACCATTGCCTCCCATTCCGCCCGGCTCCTACACCCATTCAGATTGTGATCCACTCGGTTCCCTCCGCTTGCCTCCACGACAATGAAGATGACCTCTTCTCCCGCCTCTCCACATCAATCCTCAACTCCTGGTGTTCCTATCCTGTCTGCAAGGTTCCTCAATATAGACACAGCCTCCTGCCTCAAACACTCTTGCTCGACAGTCATAACCACTGCCTCTGAGCATGCCTCCTCCCTCCTACCATATGTCCCTCTTTTCTCAGCCAATAGGCAGTCTGAAAGAGCCTTCTCCTCCTCTCCACAGACACAATGCCACAACTGGTAGGCCTTAGGGCATGTGGCCCCACGAGGCAAAACACCCCACCCAGTCTGCCCCTTCTGCTCTCTCCATCACATGAGAGCCGAACACAGATGCTCCAATCCCTCATGCTCCAAGCAGGGCAACCCCAAAGCTGCTCTTAGCTGCTACCAGACCTCCCCCCCTTGCTGCCTGAACTGCGACGCGGATCACTCCGCCCATGACTGGGACTGCCCATCCAGACCAGCTCCTCACCCCCATGCTCTGGCTCCCACCCAACCCACCATAGATGATGATAAGATGGACGTTTTGCCAGATCTTCGCCCTGGCTCTACGACAGCCTCTCACCCCTCCTCTCCAGCTCCTGGTCCCTTAGGTCCCGCCGTTAACATAATTACCCCCAGGCTCACGAGGCCTGTCCAGTCCGCCCCTAGCATGTCCAGGTTCTCCTCACGGCACAGTACCCTGCCCTCCGTGATCCTATGGGCTTTGCCCAGTAATGGCTTACACAACCATTCCGGCCGCGAATGAGGTCCCTAGGGCCTCATCCTTTCTCTCCCTTGCTCAACACAACTGCATGGGTAGCTGGTATGTGTTTTCCTCTTTTTTTAATTCCTTAGTTGAACTTTCCTTTCCTGTCTCCCTGGTTTGTATCCAGGATCCTCCAGTATTTAGAGGACGTGTCCCTACTTTTGCTGGCTTCAAGTCCTTCTCACCCCCCTGTTCCTTCCCTAAAAAGCCATGTCTGGCTAGTTATGTTTCTTCTTCCCTACTCTCCATGAGTGTCATACTTCCCATTTTCTTTGGGAGATCTGACACTGTGGGCCTTGATTTTTTCCTGATATGATGAACTGTTTGGTTTTTCCTTTTCACACCTCCGGGTACTCAACTCATATTCACTCCCCGGCAGGGCCTCCTCCTTGCGTACTATTTCTCCTCTTGAATTGTGTCCCCTAGATGGGTTTCCTCTTATCTCCCTAGGCGATTTCAATATTCACCTCCACTCCTGTGACCCACTACGGGCCCACTCTCCCAATGAGTTAGCTGTTTCCTTTCCCTACTTCTAAAGAGTGGCAGAGCTTGGCTACCAGCTCTTGAATACCCCTGGGGTCTTCACCAGCTTCCCTTAGGGCGGCTATGGCAGCCCCTCTGTCCTAGATCTTTCCTTTGCTTCTCCAGGTTTATTTCTGTTTTTCTCCTCATGGAGCACACCTCTCCCCTCATCTGGCTATGACCATGACCCAATTTTGCTCTCCTTTTGGCACCCTAAAGACACACAACCACCTCCACCCCCCAACTGGGCTTTGACTGAATAGGCCACCCTCTAGCCCCTACTAGAGGAGCTTAGGGTCCCTGACGCCACCCGCCTCACCACCTCCGCTTCGCTCTCCTCTAGGTTCGACACCAACTTCAGTTGCGTTGTTTCCCGGCTCCGTAACCACATACCCCTTTCGCGCCCATCACCCGTGGCCAAGCCCTGGTAGTCACCCCTCCTCTCTACTATTAGGAATCAACACCACTGCGCAGCTCGCAAAGCCCGCTCCACCTGTTCTACCACTGACATCTCTGGTGCCTGGCTTGCCCGCCTTGGCTACATCAAAGCCATAAAGGCTGAAGAAAAGGGCCCACTGGACCTCTATCCTCTTGAACGCCACTCCCTCCTCCCTCTGGGCTACCAAGCGGCTAGCCCTTGGTGCTCACTCAACTCGCTTCCCCACCCTCCCAGGGTCTGACACTCCAGAGTCCATTAACAGTGCACTCCTCTACAACTTCTTTCCACCTCGTCCCTCCCCACGCGCCCCCTCCATCCTCCGCCCAAACTCCGATGCCCCTGTGCTGTCCGCAGATAAGATCTCTGCTGCACTCCGGGCCTCCTCCTCCTCCTCTGTCCCTGGTCCTGATACTGTCCCTTATGGGGTATGGAAAGTGGTCATCCACACCACCCCTTCCTTATTAGTTGCCCTCCTCTCTTCTTTGCTCCACCATGGATTCCACCCTCCCTCCCTCAAAAAGGCCAACGGAGTAGTCCTGGACAACCAGGAAAGCCATCCTACGACACCCTGGCCTCCTTTAGGGTAATCATCCTTCTCGTGACAATCTCTTAGGTTCTGGGGAGAATTGTTGCCTCCCGCCTCGCCCTCTTCGCTAGGGCCTATGGTCTCCTCAGTCTTAACCAATATGGCTCCCTTGCTGGCCTTTCCTCCTTTGAGGCCGTCACCACCCTCGCCCAAACAATATGCACCCTCGACTGCCCTGCCCTACGCATGTCCACCATCTTCCTTGACATCAATGGGGGTTTTGACAACGTAGATCCTGACTTCCTCTCCTCCGTACTAAGGAAAAAAGGGGTTAACCAATAGCTTATCTCCTGGGTAAGGTCCTTCCTTACTTGCCGCACCTGCTGTCTTCACTTCAAGGGCTCACCAGGGATTTTTTCTTCAGTTTCTGTTGGCACCCCTCATCAGTTAAAAAACTGCATTGCGTCCTCATGCATCCTGTTGACCCTGTGCGCCGGACGTTCCAGGCGCTTATAATGTAAACTCCAGTTCTGGGTGCGTCCATGCGGGGTTGGCCCGTGCGAACGCCCGCATTTTTGCATCCGCATGTATCAGGCACTGCCCGGCTTATATCTCTCCTGCAACCCTGCCCCCAGCGCATAACCTCTTGTGCAGACGCACTGTAAGCACTAGCAGCCTCAGATCATCCGCTCCAATCGCCTCCTGCTTTCTTCCCCTGATATCCCGTTCCGTCCTGAGTTCTTCCCCAGTCCCTCCCCCAACCCATATCTTTCTCCAAACCCCTCCACCGTCCTTACTAATGCTTCCGTATCCGGCGGACGTCCTCACCTTCTTTCCTTCTTCCCTCTTACCCCTGGGTATCTATCTCGTCGACTCCCGGCCTCTCAGCGTCTGCCTCCTGCTTCTGACTGTCCATCCCACATATTCCGATAACCTCCAAACTGACCATTACCCCCTCACTGGGTTACCCATTCCTTCCCGGCTTGCAACAATCCGCCCGCCGCTATCCAATGCCTTCAGCACCTACGATACAATCGTGCACCTGACGCTCGCCCTCGAGCCTCTACACCATTCCAATTTAGTTTTTTCCAGACTCTTTTGACCATTATTATTTATTGCATTCCTACATTATTTTATTATACTCTCATATGCATACTTCTTAAGGCAGCCACTATAACTGTCAAAGACTAACCTGGTGGTCGAGTATACCCAGATTCTATAGTAGTGATATATATATCCTCCTCTCCGTCACTTTCTTCAACATCTGAGAGCGCGTCCGCAGGGTCTTGCAATAGTGCTTCACCTGCCAGTGCCTCCAGACTCACCCTTTGATCCCACTGCGGTTTGCACTGACCACGGCTGCTCCCTGCTTCCGGGAGGCCTGTAGCCGCTCTTATTTCATCCTACTCCGGATCACTTCCTAACTCCAGTCTCAATGCTCCCTCATCATTGGAATATCCCGCTATTCTCTGGACGGGTTTTCCCCGCTCCTTCGCGATTTTGGCCTCCAATGTTCTCCAGATCCACTCGATTATTCGACCGCCCCAGACCTCTCCCATATTACCCCATGTCTGTATCTGATGCTGCAGCAGATCTAGCTTCACGTTAGCTGACTTAACACCCACCTCGAGTACTTGCAGTTTCCCAAAGTATACGGATGCCTGTGCGCCAATGGATCGGGACACTTGTGAAAACCGCAAGTTTATGTAATTTATCTTACTTGCGCAATTGGCACGTATGAAAGCCACCTTATCGACAAAGATTCTCGTCCACCAGCACCACAATAAATAACACAAGATGGCCACTGTCAGACTGACAAATGGGCCGTCGATCTTACACAAGAACCCCTTATCCATCATTCCTTTCCTTTTAGGGCTAGAGCAAAATTGTGCGAATATCACGCACGGAATCTCTGGTGCTAGAAACCTAAGAGAAATTGGCTGGTCGACGAGTTAGATTGATTTAGTCTTACTCCGCTTAGAACTATTCAGGAGAAATGTTCAAAGCTATCTCATGGTTGCTAGATGGGTAGATAAACCTATCCTCCTTCAGTAGGTATTCCAACTTTCGTGCGCAGCCCGCAGGATCCTCAATATCCAGCTTATAGAGTTCGGTTATAGCACGCTTCGCTCTATGCAGATACTGAGATTTGCATCCACTGTGCTTTTCCCGAATCTGCACCCAGTGGCTGCCGGCCACTCTGTTTAGTCTGGAATGAGATACACGTTATAGATTGGTGGGTAACTTACCTGGTCATTAGAGATTGAGGTAGCATCGGCGAAGTTGGTAAAGACCAATTCGGTCTGTGCATAACCCCAACACCTGCGTACTTCTTCAGTAAGGGTAATTGAGTCCGGAAATGGATTCACGAATATCGTCCAATCCCACATCAGCTCACGCGCTTTTGCTAGAATGCTGCCCTCAAGCCCTATAGCCATATTCCGTCTGCTGCTAGTACACAGTCCACCACCGCTATCCAATTCCGGCGTTGTCGGTTCTGAGTGGTTTGGAGTTATAGCTGGTGTTCCTAGGGAATGTAAGACTATGGGTGAGCGGGTAAGAATCGCAGATGTAAACCGACTTTGGCTAATACGTGCTGTGGCAGGTGTTCTCTGTCTGGGGTAATCAATCCTTCTGGTAGAAATTTGCTTATTCCCGGATGGGATTGTCAGGATCGAAGGTGGCGAGTTACAGAACTATTGCCTGAATGGTCTCCGCACCCCCCAATCCGCCGGGAGATCCTCATAACCCTCTTCTTCCAACTTGCCCTCCTCCCCGCTCTCCCCACTCCAGCTATCGTTACCCACATATTCGCCATCACGGGGGTCTATAATCTCATCCGCTGACTTTAGGCCCAGCACACGGTTGTCCGGAACAGGCCCGGTACTTGTGGTCGTGGCGAAGCTGGCCACAACCCGGCCTCCTCTCTCCTACGTCCAGTACAGCCAGCAGGGAGTGACTCAAGAGTAGGTGGCATTATAGTTTACCTGTCCCTTGACAGAGACCTCCGGACACGTCCGTGGCAGGCCTCCCTTCGTGTCTGCCTCTCGTGGCTCGATGAGCGCGTTCTGCCTGGCGTAAGCCGCCGACGTTGCTGTGACATAGAGTGCGGACGAAATGTGATATAGAGTGCGGACGAAATGTGTAGCAATAGAATTGTAGGGAACCGAGTTCAGAAATAGATGCTGTTAGAAGACGTGTATTGGTAGGTAGCTAGGGGGGTGGTATGGGGATTGAACCTAGATGACAGAAATTGTCTGATTGTCTTCTTTAAGGGCCAAGAGGTTTCACAGCTTATCACTCTCTTTCATATTCAATCACTTTAGCGTACGCCGGCGCAGCCAAATTACAGCTAGACACCTAATACAGGAATTTGCACCCGAGAGGTACAGCTTCAACTCAGCCATGCAACTATTTCACAGAATCAGAATACGAGCCGTGGGCATCTAAGGTTCATGAAGCAAGTGAAAAGGTTTATTTTGACTGCGGAGACTAATCTAGTTCAAGTAGGTCTGCCAAGCGAACCATAACAAATGCGGATAAGGCTAGGACTCGTGGCCTGGAACGCTAATCTCAGATAGTATAAGCTGCTGCTAAGGCTCAACAGATCGGGTATAAGGTGAAAAGCTGCAATAGGAAAAGCAATGAATGAGCAACCCTGAATGAAAAATAGCTGGAAAAGAGCAAGAATGATCTGCGAAAATTTGAAGAGTAAACCTCAAAAGTCAGAACACAAAACACCCTCAAATTTAAAAAGCAGGTAGCGGACAGGAATGGCCTGCAAACCTCCTACAGCCTGCCTGCAAACAAGAAAGTGTCTGTAGACTACATTGGGCTTGGGCAAACCTGCCTAGCCGCAGTTGGATAACCCCAAACAGAAATGTTCGTAAAAGAATACTCTAAAACTAAATGCTAAACGGCAAATGAAAAACACAAAGAGAAAATATCCAAGCTCCTGTTCTTGCCTTGGCAGGATCCGTGAATAGTGGAGGTCTAAATTAACCAAATTGGGTCAGGGCGAACCGGCCCATCCGTGGCGGGCTAATCTAAAACAGAAATGGTTAGGAATGTGCGAGAACAACCTGCAGAAATCTGGAGGTGAAAATGAAAAACACCAAAAAAGAAAAGGAAAAATTCAAGGGTGCAGAGTGGCGTATTACCTGAAAGGTCTTTGGAACGGACCTACACCCTCTTCGCAGCTTCACATTAGCTACATTTGTCCAAAGTGGATTAGCTTTGTTGGCACAAGCTAGTAAGCCAGGACAGAAACGAACTGGAGCAGACTTCCAACATCTGTTTCTGCTGACATAATAGCAGAAGCTGCAGCCAACATAACGGATGAAAACCCTGGTGGTTGTAGCTGTAACTTACCAGGTATAGAGTATCCACTTGAGCTGGCTTGGGGGTTAGCAGCCGGGCTCAATTCTCGTCTGGCCTCCGCTGCTGGTGTATCCACAAGCACATCCGAGGTGCAAGGATCAGAAGGGGACTGGCATCTGCCAGGTGTGTCGACTTGGGTTGTCGATATGTCGGCAGACTGCTGGGCACCTGAGGCTAGCATTAAAAAATGCTCGTCTGATGTCCTCACCAAGCTCTGGTCTGAGGCCGCGGCGACTAGTTTTGGCCTCAGCTGGAAAGTTAAAGGAGAAGGACTGTTTGGCAGACTAGGCCTGGCGGTAGGTCGCTGACTCGGATTACCCTCTCCATGGAGCCTGTCCGATTCACACTCAATACAAGTGCCGATTGCTGGCACCCCACGAGCAATCTTCCTCGGAGGTTCTGTAACGTCAGCTGGACTGTTTGGTTCGTCAACTACAGTAATGGTTGCTAGGTCACGTTTGCTACTACAATTGACTGCCATCCAGGTAGGTAACGGGGAAGCTTTCTTTAGGTCAGTCGCCCATCCTATGTGTCTCCCAGACGTGAAGACACAAGTGTCCAATTCAGTGGGAGGGACAGAAACTTACTTACCAGAAGATGATGCGAAATGGGAATCCAAGGCCGGCATCGCGTTAGTGGCCAAATTGAGACCGCAATCAGACACAACATCGAAGTTTTGCTCTGATACATCTGCGCCCACCATACTACTACGCAGCCTTTGCCCAGACTTCCTCCTAGTGTTCTTGGTGCCTGCAGTCGACCTGGTAGGCCGCTTTGTGGCCGTTGCAGACGACTCGGGCTGGTAGCCGCCTGAGGTTGAGTCGTTATCGCTATCTGCGGACTCATCATCAAAAGGGGTGCCTCGATTATTACGAGGGCAAAAACTGAGGTTGCCAGTCGGGGGAGTCTCAGGTTCTCCCTGAGCGCGATGTGCACAAAAGAGAAGTTTCATTGGCTCACTTGGTGGATTCATTGCCTACCAGATGTGGACATGCCTGCTATTGGCGATTGTGATCATTTTACCAGGGGGTAGCAGCTCCTCAGTATCGTCGTGTAGCAAATGTCTTCCCCGTCCAGTCGCACCAAAGAGCAGACGATAACCGACCCTCCTTGCCAGGACCCTTTTCAGGTTCGCGAGCAGGTTCGCAAAGGCGGGTTCAGTCAGCTCTATCTAGTAAACGTGGTCACTGGTTTGCCAATGGATCTTGTCCAATCTGGCGGGGAGTGGGCTATCTGGGCGGACGATGGATGGCTTATCTACCCTGACACGAACAGAGCGCGGGCTGGTGAGACCTGTAGGAGCCATATTAGCATATATTGTACATATTCAATGCAGAGGTTTGAGGCAACTTACAATCATTTCTGGTGGCCAGAGGGGCGGTAACACCATGGGTGGCAAAACCGGAGGGTGCAGCACGTAGTACCCTCAACAGGTCTGTTGTAACATGTATTGTAACCTAGTCCCAAGTATCTCGAGAATCCCAAAGGGACCCTGAAGATACTATTAGGATAGGGGGAGA
>QFET01007109.1:0-14867 GCA_003316355.1 Tuber calosporum | reverse complement strand
GGTGGCAGGGGAACATAGGGGGGTGGGGGCAACCAAAGGAGGCGGAGAAGAGGGGTGGGATAGCAGCAGGTCAGGAGGGAGGCCAACCTGCTTCTCCTGTAGATAGGCGACGAGGTTGTGGAGAAGTAGGCTAGAGAACCAGAGGGGGTTGTCTGCGCCTCTCCGCATGGCGCCTGGGAGGTGGCGTCTGCTGGCATCAGCACTGGCTGTGCAGGTGTGTAGGGCATGCTGGAAGTCCTTGTCGAAATTCCAGCATTGTTGACAGTTGGTGGGTTCCCCTTCGGAGGCCCAGCAGGTATGAACAACCATGTAGCTCTTATGAGCACACATTTGGTGTATGTGGCCGGCCAAGTACTTTCCTAGGCCCAAGAAAGAATGTGGGGATATGGACAGTCTGTAGGAGTAGTAGGTCAGGGGAGGGCAGGCCTCTGACCAGTCGTTAATATGGGTCTGGTGGGCCCGCCTTCTAAGGCCATTGTAGGCGGTGCGCAGAGCAGATAACCGGGGGAGGGGAGGACAGCGGGGTGAGAGATCAGTATTGGTAAGAGGGCAAAGAAAAAGGATCCCAGAATGGTGAGGATGAATTGGGCCATCGCGTCCATTGTGAGGTGAGTGCGGACTGGAGGGCAGGGGGGAGCAGTTTTCCAATGGAGAGGATTGACGTTGGGCTGAAGGCATCATGCAAGGTGGCGCCATGAGTCAGGAGCCTGGGACTGCAGGAGGGAGGAAAAGTTCAAGTGGAGCTGCCATGCGTCTGGGTTGATGGTGGAAGGGGCGCATATCAGTCGGAGCGCAGCAGGCCTAAGGCGGTGGGCGCACAGGAGGGTGATTGGAGAGAGAAAGCTCTCCAGCGAGAGGGCCGAGAGTCTGGTGGAGGGAAAGCAATTGGTAACCCACCTTTGGATCAGGTGCCAGAAGACGTCCATGTGCCTTAACATTCCGCGGGCTGGTATAAAGAGGTCTGCCCCCTAGGTGAGGATAGGGATGAAGAGGAAGACAGTATGGCGGTAGCACAGGTGGCGGGAGAGGCCAACCACTGGTGGGGAAAGCCTGCGAACAGTGGCGAAGGCACCATATGCAAGGGACCCTCTATTGAAGAAATGAGTTAATGTGGAAATGGTTGGGGTGAGCCAGTAGCCCAGCCACCTGACGCAGTTGGTGGGGTGGAAGACCTGCCTATCGAAGTGTATGGGGATAATCCAATGCGAGCCCCACTGGTTCTTGGTGCGGCAGTGATTGAGCTCCGTCTTCGGAACTGAAAAAGGAACCTTACGCGCTGCTCTGCGACGTTTGATACTGGGAAAGGCTACCTGCAGTAGTTGAATATTGCGGCAATATGAAGGTGATGATTCAGTTAAAGCAAAATCATCAAAAAAGGAAACACTAAGGCCCCTGGAGAGGGAGAAATGGAGAGAGGAAACATAAATAAAAAAAAGCAAAGGAGATACAGGTGACCCCAGAGGGGTGCCAACAGACAAGGAGGAAAAAATTCCTGGAGAGCCCTGGTTGAGAAGACGGCAGGTGAGACCAGTAAGGAGGGACATGACCCAGAAGATAAGGTAATAGTTGAACCCTATATTCCTGAGTACAGAGGAAAGAAAATCAGGATCCACCTTGTCAAAACCCCCTTTGATATCAAGGAAGAGGGTGGAGACGCCGAGAGCAGCGAGGTGCAGGGTGCAAACCGTAAGGGCGAGGGTGGTGATGTCATTAAAGGACGAGAGGCCGGCAAGAGAGCAACATTGGTTGGGACTGAGAAGCCCACATGCCCTGGCAACGAAGGCGAGGCGGGAGATGACGGTTCTCTCCAACACCTTGGAGATTGTTTCAAGGAGGACGATGACCCTAATGGATGCTGGGGTATCATAGGAGGGTTTTCCAATCTTGTCCAAGACCACTACGTTGGCCTTTTTGAGGGAGGGGGGATGGAACCCATGGAGGAGAAGACGGGAGAGGAGCGAAACTATTAATGAAGGGGTGGTGCGATAGACCACTCCCCATACCCCATAGGGCACGGTATCACGACTCGGCGCTGAGGTAGAGGAGGAGGCCCTGCGGGCAGAGGTGATTTCATTACAGAACTGCTCAGGGGCATCAGAGTAGGGGCGGAGGATGCACGGGCCGCGGGGCGATGGACGAGGTGGGAAGTAGTGGTGAAGGTGCGAATTGTTGATAGACGCATAGGTCTTAGTCCCGGGGAGGCTGGGGAACCGAGTTGTGGGAGAACCTAGGACTAGCCGCCAGGTGGCTCAAAAGGAAGAGGGAGGGGTGTTTAGGAAGAGGGAGGTCCAGTGGGCCTTCTTTACCCTCTTTATGGCCTTGAAGTAGATAGGGCAGGCAAGTCTGGCACAAGAGATATCACAGACTGAGCCGGTGGAGCTAGCCTTTGGGGCAGTGCAGTGGTGTTCCTTCCAGAGAGTAGAGTGGAGGGGTGAGCACCAGGGCTTGGCCTAGGGGGACAAACCCTGGTGGCGGGTGTGATTGCGGAGGAAGGAAAAAATACGACCAAAATTGGTGTCGAACCATGAAGAATGGGAAGCAGAGGTGGCGAGGCGGGGGGCGTCTGGGACTCTCAGCTCCTCAAGCAGAGGCAAGAGGGTAGCCCAGTCAGTCAAGGCCCAGTTGTGGTAGGGAGGTGGTTGTGGTAGGGAGGTGGTTGTGGGACTTAAGGATGCCTAAAGGAGAGCACAATGGGGACATGGTCAGAGCCAGTTGAGGGGAGGGGAGTGCTCCATGAGGAGAAAAAAGGAAATAATCCAGCAGAGTCAAATAAAAGGTCTAAAACAGAGGGTCTGCCTCAGCCACCCAGAGCGAAGCGGGTCTAGACCCCTGGGGTATCCAAGAGCTGGTAGCCAATATTGGCCTCTCTTAAGAAGTAAGGAAAAGAAACAGCAGGCTCCGTGGGAGAGTGGGCCCGGAGCGGGTCACAGGAGGGGTGGTGGATATTGAAATCAGGCAAAGAAAGAATAGGAAATCCATCCAGGGGAAGCAACTCATGAGGTGAAATGGTAGGCGAGGAGGGGTCCCTGCCGGGGATTGAATATGAGTTCAGAACCTGGAGGCGTCGAAAGGATAACCCTAGCAGTTTGTCTTTCTGGAATAAATCAAGGCCCATAATGTCTGACCTCTCAAAAAACACAGGTAGAATAACTCTAATGGAGAGTAAGGCAGAGGAAACATAACAGGCCACTCTGGGCTTTTTAAGGGAGGAACAAGGGAGAGAAAAGGACTTGAAACCAGCAAAGATGGGAACATGACCTCAAAAGATTGGGGGGTCCTAAATTTAGACCAGGGAAATAGGAAAGGAAAGTTCAACTAAAGAATTAAAAAAGGAAGAAAACACATCCCCGCTACCCAGGCAGTTGTGTTGAGCAAGGGAGAGAAAGGACGAGGCCCTTCGGGCCTCATCTGGAGGAGATGTAGTTCTGTAATCCATTACTGGGCAGAGCCCATAGAATCATGGGGGGCAGTAGAGGGGCAGGGCGCCACCTGGATAGGCGGGGCACCGTGCCTGGAGGAGGATCAGGACATGCCAGGGGCGGACTGAGCGGGCCTCATTGGTAGGGTAGTGGTTAGGTCAATAGCAGGATGGAAGGGACCTGCAGGGGTGTGGAGGGGTATGAGACCGTGCTAGAGCCAGGGGGGAGATCTGGCAAGACGTCCATTTCGTCATCATCGGTGGTGGACTGGGTGGGAGCCAGAGTAGCGGGGGGAGGGGCAGGCCTGGAGGGGCAGGCCTGGTCGCGGACTGAGGGATCCCCATCGCAGTTCCTCCATTATGGGTGGGAGCTCTGGCAACAGCTGAGTACGGCTTTGATGTTGCCCTGCTTGGGGCAGGAGGGATTGCAGCATCTATGGTTGGCGCTAGTATGGTGGAGGGAGCAGACGGGGCAGACTGGGTTAGCTGTTTTGCATCGGGGGGCCAAATGGCCAAAGGACCAGTAGTTGAGGCATTGTATGTAGGGAGAGTATGAGAAGGCCCTTTCAGACCGCCATATGGTTGAGAAAAGAGGAACGTGAGGTAGGAGGGAGGAGGCGTGCTCAGGGGCGGTGGTTAAGACGAGAGAGCAAGAGTACTTGAGGCTTGAGGTCGGGTGCTTATTGACGACCCTAGAGGGCAGGATTGGGACACCAGTAGAGTTAAGGATTGATGTTAAGAGGCGGGAGAAGAGGTCATCTTCATTCTCGGTGGGCAGGTAGAGGGAACAGAGTGGATTGCAATCTGACTGTCTGTGGGAGCCAGGCGGAAGGGGAGGCTAGGATTGTTACCGAGTGGAAATGATTGGTTGAGACGACTGGTCAGGGCCTCAAATTATGGGGCGTAAGAGATGGCAGGGACTTGCCCATCAAGGCCAGTTAGAGCGACGGAGCCATAGTCGTTGACAGAGGCCTTGCAGCCACGTGGAAGGGCGGAGTTACCATCGACCAGTACCAAGGCTGCCAGGTCTGGAAGAGGGCTAGAAATGACTGCTACTTCAGGACGGAGGGCTGGTGAGCAAGGGAGGGCGAATAATATGTGTGCAGAAGTGGTTAGAGGGGGTGGAGAGAATGGTGTTTGTGACTGAAGGGAGGAGAAGGAGGAGCCAGGACTGGGGGAGGCAAAGGAAGCTTGGTTGGCAGCGGCTGCCGCAACTTTGGCTGCAGCGGGAGGGCTAGTTGGAGACTTTCTCCTGTTCCTTCTGCCTACCACGATTTGGGCATAAGAGGGGGCGGAGGTATCACGGTTACCTGACTGATCTCGTGAGAAACTATTGATAACCAGGGGGGTACCTAGAGTGGGACGGGCCGGAGGTGGGGAAGGAAGGGCAGATGGGGGGGCTGAATGACACAGGGTCATGCCAGGACGAGGACCGATGGCCGGAGCAGCAGTGGTGGTAGAAGGACTGGCAAGAGTTACATAGTGAGCCAGGTAACGAAGTTCAAAATGGATTGACCCCAGGCTGGGGGCTGCATAGTCAGTTGTTCAGGTGGAGATGGGTAAGCCATGACTTAGGAGTGCAACTGCCGAGGAGAGGGAGTCGAGCTGGGCGTCAAATGCCGAAATTGACCGAAGGGCGCCACACAGGAAAGGGATCTAGGTGATGTCTCCAGTGGCGAGGTCATCGAGGCCGGACAGACTGATGATGGGAAGTTGAGTAGAGGAGAAGTTGATGACTGCCTAGGTCTCATAAAGGAATGAGGAGGGGAACCTGACGTGGGGAGGGACGGCGACAGTGGAAGGAGTTGCGGAGGGTGATGGAGGGGCGGAGGTGAAAAGAAGGTAAGGAGAGGGACCGGCCTATGCGATGGCCAGGCTTAGGGTACGCAAGGAACTAAGTGAGCAGAGGTTTAGGTGGGATCGTTGAATCCAATTACACTTTTGACGTGGTGGTTTAAAATGTAGGGGCAGGAAAAAAGGGCAAGCGAAGCGTCTCTATCTCCCTGGGTCTTTTTTTCCTTTTTTTTTTTCTTTTTTTTTTTTATATCATATATTTGTTGTGGAGGTACAAGAACTTGCATGCAGCGCTAGCTATGGTATAAACAAAACCTTAATTCCAAAAACCAAATACAAAAGAAACTAATGGCATATAAAGCTCCAACTGGACGGGTAACTGTCGTTACATCTGGTACGGTAAACTCAAGAATGGAAAAACCAGCCAAGGCAACATACAGAAACCATGCCATCATGTGAGGAAAAACCACAAATTCTCAACAACCTGGGGTCGAAAAGAGAGTCTGGGCAGGGGACCACATAGTGGTTGGGGCAACCAAATGAGGTGGGGATTAGAGGGGGGATAGCAGCATGTCCGGAGGGAAGCCGACCTGCGTCACTTGTAAATAGGCGACCAGTTTACGGAGGAGAGGTATACAAGCCCAGATATGGTCGTCGGTACATATCCTGTGACCCCTTGCAGGTGGTGTCAGTGGGCATCAGCGGTGGCAGTGCAGGAGAGTGTGGCATGCTGGAACTCTTCGTCGAAATCCCAGCATCGTGGCCAGAGGGAGGACTACCCTTCTGGGGCCCTGGAGGTATGAAGGGCTAGGTAGGTCTTGTGGGCATACATTTGGTGAATGCGGCCTACCATAAACTTGGCGAGGCCCATGAAAGGGTGCGGAGACAGGGACGGTTTTTAGGGGTTCTAGTGAGGGGTAGGGCAGGCCTCTCTTAAGTCATTGATGAGGACCAGGTGCACCCGCCTCCTAAGGCCAGTATAGGCAGCGCGCATGGGAGGGAGCGGGGGAAGTAGAGGACATGATGTGTCAGGTCTGCAGTTGGCAAGTGGGCGAAGGATAATGATCGCAGAATTGGGAGGATGAGGTGGGCCATAGCATCCACTGGGAGATGGATGCGGACAGGCGTAGAGGGAGGGGCAGGTTTCCAGTGGAGAGGATTGACATTGGGTTGGATGCGCCGTGTGAGGTGACGGTAAAAGTCAGGGGCGCCAGATGCAGGAGGGAGGGAAACTCCATGGGGAGTCGCCCTGCGGCTGGATTGATAGTGGGTGGGGCACATACCAGTCTGAGCGGAGCAAGCCTATGGCGATGGGTGCACAGGAGGCCAATGGGAGGGAAGCAGCTCTCAAGAGATATGAGAGAGAGTCAGGTAGAGCGGAAGCAATTGGTAACCTATCTCTGGATCTGGTGCCAGAAGACATCCATGTGCCTTAGAATTCCACGGGAGCGTATGATGACATGAGCCAAATATGTGAGGATGGGGAGGAGGAGAGAGACAGCAAGGCGGTGGCAGAGGTGGGGTAAGAGGCCAGCCCCCGGTGGGAAAAGCCTGCGGACAGTGGGCAAGGCACCTTGAGCGAGGGCAAGTCGTTTGGAGAAGTGAGTTGATGTGTAGAGGGATGGGGTGAGCCCATTACCCAACCACCTGAGGGAGGTGGCGGGATGGAAGACCTGCCCCTCTAAGTGTATGGGGATAATGCAAGCGGAGACACGCTAGTTCTTGGTCCGCCAATGAATGTGCTCCGTCTCGGGGACTGAGAAGTGGACATTGGGCGCTGCTCCGCAACGCTTGATTCTGGAAAAGGCTACTTGAAGCAGCTGAACCTCGCGGCGATAGGAAGGAGATAATACTGTCAATGCAAAATCATCAACATAGGAAAGTATAAGGCCCCTGGGAAGGGAAAAATGAAGTAAACAAACATAAATAACAAAAAGAAAAGGAGATACAGGAGACCCCTGTGGGGTACCAACAGAAATGGAAGAAAAACATGCTGGGGAGCCCTGGAAGAGAGAATGACAGGTGCAGCCAGTTAGGAAGGACCGCACCCTGGAGATAAGGTATTGGTTGATCCCTTTTTTCCTGAGTACAGAGGAGAGAAAGTCGCGATCCAAGTTGTCAAAACCCCCTTGGATGTAAAGGTAGAGGGTTGAGAGGCGTAGGTCTGGGCAGTGGAAGGTTCGTACTAATTGGGAAAGGGTGGTGACAGCGTCCAAGAAGGAAAGGCCCGCAAGGGAGTCACATTAGTTAGGACTAAGGAGACCACAGGCCCTTGCGACGAGGGGGAGGTAGGTGGCGACAATTCTCTCAAGAACCTTAGAGATTGTCACGAGAAGGACGATGACCCTAAAGGAGGCTGTAGTGCCATAGGATGGCTTGCCTGCCTTGTCCAGGACAACTCCATTGGCCTTTTTAAGGGAGGGCGGATGGAAGCATGGAGGAGCAGAGGAGAGAGGAGGTCGACTAATAAGGAAGGGGTGGTGCGGTAGACCACTTTCCATACCCTATAGGGGACGGTATCAGGAGCCGACGCAGAGGATAAGGAGGAGGCCCTAATAGCGGCAGATATCTCGTTTGAGGAGAGCTCAGGGGTAGCGGACTATGGGTGGAGGATGGAGGGGGCGTGTGGCGAAGGACCAGGTGGAAAGGTGAAGTTGAGGAGGGCACTGTTAATAGACTCGGGAGTGTCGGACCCTCGGAGGGTAGGGAAGCGAGTTGTGTGAGAATCTAGGGCTAGTGGCTTGGTGGCCTTGAGGGAGGAGGTAGTGGCGTTCAAGAGGAGAGAAGTCCAGTGGGCCTTGTTGCTCTCTTTATGGCTTTGAAGTAGCCAAGGCGGGCAAGCCTGGCACCAGTCATGTCAGTGGTAGAACGGGTGGAGCAGGCTCTGCGAGCTGCACTGTGGTTTTCTTTCCTAAGAGTAGAGAGGAGGGATAACCACCAGGGCTTAGCCCTGGGCGACCGATGCGAGAGGGGTGTGTTGTTGTGGAGTAAGGACAGAACACGAGCGAAGTTTGTGTCCAACCATGAGTAGTAAAGAGCAGAGGTGGGGAGGCGGGGGGCGTCAGGCACTGTTAGTTCTTCAAGCAGTGGCGAGAGGGTGGCCCAGTCAGTCAGGGCCCAGTTGGGCCGGGGAGGTGGTTGTGAGTCTTGAGGATGCCTAAAGGAGAGTTAAATGGGAACAAGATCTAAGCCAGACGAAGGGAGAGGGGTGCTACAGGAGGAGAAAAAGGAAATAAACGAGGAGAAGCAAAGGAAGGATCTAAAACAGAGGGCCTGCCCACACTGCGCAGCGTGCAGCAGGTAAAGACCCCATGAGTATTCAAGAGCTGGTAGCCAAGATCAGCTGCTCTTGGGAAGTAAGGAAAGGAAACCGCCAACTCAGTTGGTGAGTGGGCCCAGAATGGGTCACAGAGGAGAGGTGAATGTTTTAATCGCCTAGGGAGAGAATAGGGATCCCATCTAGGGGAAACAATTCAAGAGGAGAAATAGTACGCGGGGAGGAGGCCCTGCCGGGGAGTGAATATGAGTTCAGTACACGGAGGCGTGAAATGGAAAAACCAAAGGCTTGATCCATCAGTAAAAAATCAAGACTCATAGTATCAGATCTCCCAAAGAAAACGGGCAGTATAACCCACATAGAAAGTGTGGATGAAGAAACATAAAAAGCGATGCATAGCGTTTTAGGGAAGGAGGAGGGAGAGGAGAAGGACTTGAAACCTGAAAAACTATGGACACGACCGCGAAACAAAATGGGGTCCTGGATACAGACCAGGAAAAGAGTAAAGGAAAGTTCAACTAAAGAATTAAAAAAGGTAGAAAACACATCCCAGCTACTCAGGCAGTTGTGTTTAGCAAGGGAGAGAAATGACGAGGCCCTTGGGGCCTCATGCCTGTGAGGGATGGTTGTGTAATCCATTTCTGGGCAGAACCCATAGGATCATGGTGGGCAGGAGTGGGGTTGTGCGCCACCAGGGTGGGCAGGGCACCATGCCATGAGAAGGACCTGGACATTCCAGTGGTGGACTGGACAGGCCTCTTGGGCCTGGGGGGGGTTAGGTCGACGGCAGGACCTAAGGGACATGGAGGAGGTGTGGAGGGGCAGGAGGCTGTCGTAGAGACAGGGTGAAGATCTGGCAATACGTCCATCTTGTCATCATCTTGGGTGGGTAGGGTGGAAGCCGCAACGGGCGGTGGAGGAGCTGGTCTTGATGGGGAGTCCCGATCACGGGTGGAGTAATCCCCATCGCAGTCCAGGCAGAGGGGGGGTGAGATCAGGCAGTAGCAGAGCACAGTGTTGGTGTTGCCCTGCTTGGGGAATGAGGGATTAGAGTATCTATGGTGGGTTCTCGTGTGGTGGAGAGAGCAGAAGTGGCAGACTGGGTGGGGTGTTTTATATTGTGGGGCCACGTGACCAAATCCCCGCTAGTTGTGGCATTGTGTGTAGGGAGAGGAGGAGAAGTCCCTATTTGACTGCCTGTTGGTGGGGAAAAGGGGGACCTGTGGTAGGAGAGAGGAAGCATGCTCAGTGCCGGTAGTTATGACTAGTTATCAAGAGTGTTTGAGGCGTAAGGTTGGGTCCATATTGAGGAACCTAGCAGACAGGATTGCAACACCGGTGGAGTTGAGGATTGATGTGGAGAGGCGGGAGAAGAGGTCGTCATCATTTTCGGGGAGGCATATGGAGGGAACATAGTGGATTGCAATCTGAACGGCAGTAGTAGCAGGGCGGAAGCGGAGCCAGGGGTTGTCACCGACATGGAAGGACTGGTTGAGGCACCTGGTGAGGGGCTCGAAGTATGGTGCGTAAGACAGGTCAGGAGCTTGGCCATCCGGGACAGTTAGAGAGACAGAGCCACAGTTATTGAACGAGGCCATGAATATACAGGGATGGGCGGAGTTGGCATCGACGAGTACTGAGGCTGCCAGATTGGGGAAAAGGCCAGTGATGAAAGCAGCATCAGGGCAGATAGCTGGTAATGAGAGGGGGTCGAAGAATCGGTGAGATGCGGTGGTGAGCGTGGGTGGAGGAGGTGGTGGTTGTGTCTGAGGGGATGGCGAGCCAGAACTATTGGAGGCCACAGTCGCTTGGTTGGCAGCAAAAGCCGGATCTTTGGCTGCAGATTGAGGACTTGTCAGGGACTTTCTCCTTATCCTTCTGCCTACCACGATCTGGGCATAGGAGGGGGCAGTGGTACCACGGTGGCGGAACTGATCGTTAGGGAAACCATATATTAGCAGGGGGGTTCCTTCAGAGGCAGGGGCAGGAGGTGGGGGAGAAAGGGCAGATGGGGGTGCCGGGCGTATTTGGGCTATGCCAGGACGGGGAGAGGTGGTAGGAGGAGTGTTGGTGGTGGCGGGACGAGGTGCAAGAGTGACACAGTGGGCCAGGTCAAGAAGCTTACAAGGGATTAAGGCCTGGCTGGGGGCTACAGGGTCCGCATTTGGAGTGTAGTTTGTTAAACCAGCACTCAGAAGTGTGACTGCTGAGGAGAGGGAGTCAAGCAGGACGCCAAAGGCAGAGATGGTACGAAGGGCGCCAAACAGAGCGGGTTCAAGGTGATCTCTCCAGTCCAGAGGTCATCAAGGCTAGTAGGAGATATGGTGGGGACCTGAGTGGAGGAGAAGTTGATAACCTCCTTGGTTTCATCAAAGAAAGAGGAGAGGAACCTGAGATGGGGGGGGATGTCCACTGTGGAGGTAGTGGCTGAGGGTGGTGCAGGGGCGGAGGCGAAGAGAGGTGGAGGAGGGGGACCGGCATGCGCCATGACCAGGCTTAGGGTACGCAAGGACCTAAGTGAAGAAAGGTGTGGGTGGGATCATGGGAACCGAGTACACTTTTAACATGGTGGTGCTACATGTATGGCCAGCAAAATAGGGCCAGAGAAGCGCGTCTATCTACCTGTGTCTTTTTTTTTTTTTTTTCTTTTTTTTTTTTTTATATCATATATTCGTTGTTAAGGTACAAGAACTTGCTTGCACCGCTAGCTATGGCATAAACAAAACCTTAATTCCACAAACCAAAAACAAAACAAACCAACAGCACATAGAGGTCCAACGGGACAGGTAACTCTCCATTCACCTCGTACGGTAAACTCAAGGAAGGAAAAATAAGCTATGGAAACATACAGACACCAAGCCATCGGGTAAGGAAAAACCACAAATTATTAAGCACTTGGGAACGGAATGAGAGTATGGGCAGGGGACGTTATGGGGATTGGGGCGACCAAAGGAGGTGGCGATGAGGGGGAGGATAGCAACATGTCTGGAGGGAAGCTGGCCTGCGTCTCTTGTAAATGGGGGACCAGGGTGATGAGGAGTGGTATCGAAGACCAGATGGGGTCGTCCGTGCCGATTCCCATGACACCTTAGAGGTTGCGTCTGCGGGCTTCAGCGGTGACCGTGCAGGAGAGTTTTGCGTGCCGGAAGTCTTAGTCAAAGTCCCAGCATCGTGGACAGAGGGTGGACTCCGCTTCGGAGGCCCTAGAGGTCTGAAGGGCTAGGTAGCTCTTGTGTCACGCATTTGGTGAATGCGGCCTGCCATGAACTTGCAGAGGCCCATGAAAGGGTGAGGGGTCAGGGACGGTATGTAAGGGTTAGGGACGGTTTGTAGGGTTAGTGGTTTGGGGGAGGGCAGTCCACTCCCCTGTCGTTGATGAGGATCTGGTACGCCCGTCTCCTAAGGCCAGTATAGGCGGCGCGCATGGCAGGGAGTGGGGGAAGAGGAGGACAGATATGTGTGAGATCTGCATGTGGCAAGGGGGCAAAGGACAAAGATCCCAAAATGGGGAGGATGAGGTGAGCCATAGCATCCACTGGGAGGTGGGTGCGGACCGGCGGAGAGGGAGGTGCAATTTCCCAATGGAGAGGATTGAGGTTGGGATGTAGGTACCGTGTGAGGTGACGCCACGAGTAAGAGGCGCGAGTCTATAGGAGGGAGGGAAAGTCCTGGGGGAGCCGCCCTGCGGCTGGGTTGATAGTGGGTTAGGCACATGGCAGTCTGAGCGCAGCAAGCCTACGGCGATGGGCACAGAGGAGGCCAATAGGGGGGAGGCAGCTCTCAAGAGAGAGGACAGAGAGTCTGGTGGAGAGGAAGCAGTCGGTAACACATCTCTAGATCTGGTGCCAGAAGACGTCCATATCCCGTAGCATTCCGCGGGAGGGTATGAACATGTCAGCCCCATAGGTGAGGATAGGGAGGAGGAGGGAGACAGCAAGGCGGTGGCAAAGGTGTTGGGAGAGGCCAGCCCCCGGTGGGGAAAGCCTGGATACAGGGATGAAGGCACACTGAGCAAGGGCAACTTGTTTGGAGAAGTGAATTGGTGTGGAGAGGGATGGGGTGAGCCGGAACCCAGCCAGCTGAGTGAGCTGGTAGGATGGAAGACCTGCCCATCCAAGTGTATGGGGATAATGCAAGGTGAGCCATACAGAATCTTGGTGCGCCAGTGAATGAGCTCCGTCTTAGGGACTACGCAGGGGACATTGCACGCTGCACTGCGACGCTTGATCCTGGAAAAGGCTGCTTGTAGCATCTGAACGTTACGGCGATAGGAAGATGATAATTTAGACAATGCAAAGTCATCAACATAGGAAAGTATAAGGCACCTAGGAAGGGAAAAATGAAGGGAAGAAACATAAATACCAAACAAAGGAGGAGATACAGGAGACCCCAGAGGGGTGCCAAAAGAAACAGAAGAAAAAATTCCAGGGGAGCCCTGGAAGAGAAGACGACTGGTGCGGCCAGTGAGGAAGGACCAGACATGGGAGATAAGGTAGTGGTTGACCACTTTTTTCCTGAGTACAGAGGAGAGAAAGTCAGGATCCACATTGTCAAAACCCCCGTTGATGTCAAGGAAGAGGGTGGAGACGCATAGAGCTGTGCGGGAGAGAGTGCTTACCGTATTAGCTAGGGTGGTGATAGCGTTAAAGGAGGAAAGGCCCGCAAGGGGGCCACATTGGTTAGTACTGTGGAGGCCACAGGGCCTTGCGATGAGGGTGAGGCTGGAGGTGACAATTCTCTCAAGTACCTTGAGATTGTCTTGAGAAGAATGATCACCGTAAAGGAGGCTGTAGTGTCATATGATAGCTTTCCTGGCTTGTCCAGTACAACTCTGTTCGACTTTTGAAGAGAGTGGGGGTGGAATCCATGGAGGAGTAGAGGGGAGAGGAGGGCGACTAATAAGAAAGGGGTAGTGCGGTGGACCACTTTGCATACCCCATAGGGGACGGTATCAGGACCCGGCACAGAGGATGAGGAGGAGGCCCAGAGAGCAGCAGAGATCTTGTCAGAGGACAGCTCTGGAGCATCGGAGAAGGGACCAAGGATGGAGCGGGCGTGCAGCCAGGGACGAGGTGGAAAGAAGTAGTTGAGGAGAGTACTGTTAATAGACTCTGCAGTGTTGGACCCTGTGAGGGTAAGGAAGCGTGTTGTGGGAGAACCTAGGGCAAGTCGCTTGGTGGCACTGAGGGAGGAGGGAGTGGCGTTCAATAGGAGGGATGTCCAGTGGGCCTTTTTTGCTCTTCTTAAGCTCTGAAGTAGCCCAGGTGGGCAAGCCTGGCACCAGAGATATCAGGGCTAGAACGGGTGGAGAGGGCTTTGCGAGCTGCGCAGTAGTGTTCTTTCCTAAGAGTAGAGAGGAGGGGTGACCACCAGTGGTTGGCCCTGTACCACGGACGCGAGAGGGGTGTGTGGTTTGTGACTAAGGACAGAATGCAACCGAAGTTTGTATCGAACAAAGAGGAGAGAGAAGCAGAGGTGGGGAGGCGGGTGGCGTCAGGGACTGTGAACTCCTAAAGGAGGGGTGAGAGGGTGGATCAGTCAGTCAGGGCCCAGTTGGGCCAAGGAGGTGGTTGTGAATCCTTAGGATGCCTAAAGGAGAGCAAAATAGGAACCTGATCTGAGCCAGACGAAGGGAGAGGGGTGCTCCATCAGGAGAAATAGGAAATAAACCCGGAGAAGCAAAGCCAAGATCTCAAACAGAGGGCATGCTACCGCCGCCAAGACGGAAGCTGGTGAAGACCCCAGGGGTATTCAATATCTGGTAGCCAAGCTCAGCGGCTCTTGAGAAGTAAGGAAAGGAAACCGCTAATTCAGTAGGAGAGTGGGCCCGTAATGGGTAACAGGAGGGGTTGCAAAGGTTAACATTGCCTAGTGAGATAATAGGATATCCATCTAGGGGAAACAATTCAAGAGGAGAAATAGTACGCAAGGAGGAGGCCCTCCCAGGGAGTAAATATGAGTTCAGTAACCGGAGGCGTGAACAGGAAAAACCAAACAGTTCGTCCATCTGGAAAAAATCAAGGCCTATAGTCTCTGATCTCCTATAGAAAATTGCCAGTATGACATTCATAGAAAGTAGGGAGGAAGAAACATAACAAGTTAGGCATGGCTTTTTAGGGGAGGAACAGGGAGGTGAGAAGGACTTGATGCCCGAAAAGCTGTGGACACGACCTCGAAACACCGGGGGGTCCTGGATACAGACCAGGGAAACGGGGATGGAAAGTTCGACTATGGAATTAAAAAATGCAGAAAACACATCCCTGCTGTCCTGGCAGTTGTGTTGTACAAGGGAGACAAAGGACGAGGCCCTAGGGGCCTCATGCATGTGAGGGATAGTTGTATAATCCATTACTGGGCAGAGCCCATAGGAGCACGGGG